>WBND01001858.1:4583-33315 GCA_013398595.1 Tychaedon coryphoeus
TTTGTGTTATTAATAAATTTCTTCTTATACCCTTTTAAGTTTTAAGCCTGCCTAGTTTTTACTCCTAAATCCTATCCCCAAAAGAAATTAAATATATTAAAATTGGCAAACCCCAGCCACACCGTGACATCCAGCAAACATAAATTTGTTTCCTGTGTTCAACCAACCCAGCTATCTTTTTATGACATGCTGCAATTTTGCTGTTGCTTCAGAGTTTGAATTTCATATTAAATGGTTCACAGGAATAAAACATTTGCCATTTTTCTTCAAAATTCTTAAAAACCTAAGATGTTTGGTAGTTCCTACTCTAAAAGGGGATGGCAGTGGTTCAGTTCACAACCTCATTGAATGCTCGGACCTGAGAAATCTGTGTGAGACTGGACTCCACAAAAAGATCTCTCCAGCATTAGCCAGTACCCTTGTGTACATCAAGATCCAAGCACATGTAAGAAAGCCAATATAGATTTAGTCTACATTGTAGATGTTCCATGTTTTAGTCAATTACACATAGGAAACTGTCTTTACTTTTTGGCGTCAGAGACTTTTAAATACCCCATATTATACAATAATTAGATAATAGTGTCTCTTATGCAAAAATAATTCCAGTTCATTATAACATACTAATTAGTTATTCAAAAATGTGCTAATGCGTGGTTATCAATTCTTTGAGAAAGAAAAGAGTTTATATTCTTTTCTGTTTCAGCAACATAAGTAATAGGATGAATAATTTTGTCTAGTTAACGACAAAAAGCAGTTTCTTCTGAAGTCCAAATCATTGAATTTTGTGGAAGCAAAATTTGACTGTAGCTGAGAGAATTCAGAAGGATAGCAACATCAACCTGAAATTCTCTTGGTAAAGCTCCAGAAGTAGCCAACCATCAAACCACTAAATTTATTAGTCTTTTAATATGCTCTTCAAGCAATAGGAAGCTAACCATTTCCTCCATTGATTGGTTTGTTAATCTCTATATGCTTTTTTATTTTGAGCTTTTGCCTGTGTGTTTTGTTTGGTTGATTTCAGGTTTTAAGGTGTTTTTTTCCCCTTTTTTAAAAGCAGTCAGAGTTAAAAAGTGCTATTAATGCTAAAACACTACAAACCCTGCAAATTCTGATAAAATTAATTTATTCTACAACTATTAAGAATGGAACTGTAGCTTCTGGGAAAGAAAAAAGGATGGTTTTGATAAAGAAACTCATACTCTGTGCTGGCAGATACTAAAGCAGTTCAAAGACCTAATACTTCAACGTTTTTATGAAGTGTATGAATGCAGTTTCTTCAAATTGCATTTTGGTTTTTCGCAACATCCTGGCATTTGGTTGGAACAGTAAGAAAGGAGTCTGCACTGAAAATAAAAGTTTAGAAAAATATTCTATTAAAAATGTACTGGAGAACAACAATAACTTGAAGACAGAAGAGACTAGTGCATTTCTACTACCTTCTGAGAACTATGCCAATTAAAAAAGAGTAATAGGCCTATCTTGTCACAAGTCTGTTCCCTTTCATATCAAGGGTTATAGGAGCAGACTCCAGGAAAACACACACAAAACAAAAAAACCCCACAGAAAAAAAATCCCAAAACAAACAAAAAATAAGAACAACTACAAAAAAGTAACAACAAAATGTCAGTCTTCACGCGGCAGCAGGGCAATAGCAGTTCTTGCTACTCAGTCATGATCATTCTGGTGCTGTTGTCGTTATTTTCCTACAGATATTTAATTTTTTACATTAAATTCTACTCCCTTAAAAGAATTGCTTATAAATTTGATGCCATTTTTCTATCCAAATCCCGTCTTCCATGCTATTGAAAACCCACACATTCTGCTTCCAGCAGGAAAAAAAGTATTCTGAAACTGGCAATTTGAAACCTTCTTTAAATAGAGATTTTTATTTTTTTTTATCTGAAAATCTCTTCATTTTTTAGTGATGTTCAAAGTTCTCATGAACCAGTGCACTCATTTTATCATAATTTCTGGAAAAGTTTTAATTTAGGTTCAAGGCACATATCTGGGGAATATGTTAGTTTTTATCCTGAGTATGCAGTGTTGAAAAATGACATTTAAATCACCATAGCCGCAAAAACCTACATAGCATTTCCTACCAACAGACATCTAGAATTTCTGTGTAAATTACATAACAGGACACTTCAGAACTCGCTGCTGATAAAATTTCAACCACACTTGCAATTCTTATGTAATCCATTTACAGATCTTTGAACAGCCAACATCCACTATCCAAATGAGGAATGATATTCCTATAATATATTCCTATAGACTTTGGACTTCTACAAGTATATGAGGTTATTTAGGGGCTAGAACATACCAGATTAACGGATTATAATTTTAAATGTTTGGTCCAATTTTAAATCTAAAGAACATCCTCTGCTCTTCTGGAAAGGAAGATAAAATAGCCTCATTGATAGGCCACTTTGAAATAAACAAACAAACAAAGATTGTCACAAAGATGTCTCTCTTACTCCAGTTTCCAGAGGAAAAAACCAAGGACAAGAATCTGCTATAAAATTTCTCAACATCATGCCAGCTATCATGCCACACAGTGTGTGAGTATAGACAGGTATTACACTCAATAAGAAAAATGGCTCACAAACATTAGAATAATCCCCCATTCAAGCCTCTGACTTCATATATTTTTGAAATTTATTGATTTTTTTAAAATAGATTATCTCATGCTTCAACATAGCCTGATTCTTACATGTTCACTGGCAAGTGACACAGGTTCACACACAGTGCTTCCCTTCACACTTCACCTTGGATCATAAAAACTCAAACAAAACCACCTGAAACACAAAAACTTTCCATACAGAAATCTAGTCAAAATCCTTGAAACATTTATCTTTGAAAATACAGGCTTCCAAGGAAAGAAGATTTTGTACATCAAGAGCACTAAAAGGGATACAGACAGTGTTTCTTGAATCTTTTTTCTTCTGCTAGTAACTCAGTTTCTAGGAAAAAAATTGTCATGTTGTGTCAGTAAATAAAAAAAACCACAAACCCCCCAAAACCCCAAACATAAAACAGAGAAAAAGCCCAAACCTTACCTGTCTTCACTCATATGAGTAAGAATA
Organism: Tychaedon coryphoeus; assembly: GCA_013398595.1. Classification (NCBI taxonomy): domain Eukaryota; kingdom Metazoa; phylum Chordata; class Aves; order Passeriformes; family Muscicapidae; genus Tychaedon; species Tychaedon coryphoeus. The sequence continues at coordinate 7,667 of WBND01001858.1, forward strand.
TTTCAATCTTTTCTACACATTTGGAAAGAGATATTGAATACAAATTTTTTCTGCAATTCACAATGCAACATTTACTTTTTAAAATTATTTTCTGTTGTATATTTGGATAGAATTAGGTAATACTCCATCCTTTTCAAGGCTGTTGCAACAGGGAGCGGGAGGAAGCAACAAAGTTCTATCTGTAAATTCATGAGAATCAAGTAGGAGCAGGGAGTACCCTTTACTGCTGATGTTGGTTCCAAAATTCAAAAGATCCATGTAAATTCAAGATGGGATTTACAGACGTGAAATTATAAAGACACAAGTTAAGATATCAGTTTTCTGTTCAAAACTAGCTCCCCTTCAGAAATATTGTCCAGTATTTTGAAGGCTATTTAACTCTTTATCCCTGACTTATTAGGATGATGAGAATAATGCTAAATATACTCCAGAGTTCTGTGTGAAGCATCAAGTGCAGAGAGGTGCAAACTTCTTTGTGACTGAAATTCTCATTCCCTACACCTTAACACTGAATTTTCTGTTCTTTACATGTCTTGTTTTCTAATTGCCACGTGCAATATAGTTTATACTTAACATACCTCCATCACAGCCTGTCAGAGCAGAGACAGCATCAGGTTTCTTTCCACCTTCCTGACTGCCCAGGGGGTTCAAGCAAATGCAGGCTCTCCTTATCAGCCAAAATGAAAGGGTATGCAAGACCTACAGAGGTGAAAGAGGGACTCCCTCCCATACCTTGAGGATGTGTACGTGTGTGCCTGAAGACAAAAGAGGGTTGAAAGCAGCAAAGAACACCACAGAAACAGACACAAATTAAAGAGCCAAGGGCTCAAACCTGATTGTTTCCTTATTAATTTAACACAGATAATCCCAGAAATATGTTTTACATGGATACTTGCTGAAGTTTTCTCTACTAACAGCTTGAAGTTTCTATCTTTATCAATTCATGCTGTGCTCAGAGAAACATGATTTCACACATAATTCTGTGGAAAACTGCTTTTTACAAAGGCATGCAACTCTGTTAGCTTCTCCTGATGGTTTAAACAGCTCCCAAAACCAAATCAAAAATATTTCAACTTTTGTCAGAGAGAGGTTTGTGTTTTGTTACTGTTGTGTTTGTTAAGAAGAATGGAGAAAAAAACCCGATTCCTAAGACCATAGCCAGGGTAGTCCTTGGCTCCATTCACACAGAAGAAAATAACCAATGATTCTCCTGGCTTCTATTACATCCAGGTTTCCTTACAACCCTCATGAGGATAGAGATTTTGGAACAGGAAGGATAATGCATAATCTGGTCTCACTCCAAGATGGCACCATAACTAAATTGTGACAAAACTCGGTATACATTAAAGTAAAAAGTGACTATCCAGAGATGAAACACTCTGAAGTCCTAATGTTTATGGCTTGTAAACCAATTAATTTTAATACAATTTTATGATTTGTTGGTTTCATTATTAAGGCTTCAGGGAAAACTGGAAACTTAGTAGATTTCCCAGAGAATTAGCTGTAAAAAGTAGTATCAGCTGCCTTTTCCTTTCCTGGTTGAACACAGAGAATATATCTTGAGAAACTCAACTAGCTACCAGTGTTAGTAATCAAGGGTAAGATTCAGGAGCAAGGCCTGTTTTCGAATCAGTAGAGGCCTTATACGCAAGAAGTCTGGCCCGCTAACTATTCTCCTGAGTACACATCAGAAAAAGCAGTATGAGGATGTAGCATAAGTCTACTCATCTTAAAAGAAATGACAAACCTGCCAGAACCCATGCTAAATTCTGCCCAAGAAGTGTATGATGTGGCTCACAAAACAGTCAGGGGAGAACAATAGTTGCCCAGAACAGCCCCTTTGGAAGGTGACACATGTCAATCAAAACGTAAAAGATTAAAGCAAGGATTACTAAACCTGCACATGGTTTAAGGTAATCCTTCAATGCGTTTTAAAAGGCTGCATGTACTTTTTTCTTCTGCTAGAAGGAATTCAGTCAAAATCCTAGAGAGCCATAATCAGTGACCTAGTTTCACTGGGACAGAGTTAATTTTCTTCCTCATAGCCAGCACAGTGCCGTATTTTTGATTTATGATGAGAATAATGTTGATGTTTTAACTGTTGCTAATTAATTTAACTTAACAATAATGTTTTAATTGTTGCTAAGCAGTGTTCACACAGAATCAAAGCCTTTTCTGCTTCTCATCAGTGAGGAGGCTGGGGGTGCACAAGAAGCTGGGAGGGGAATAGCTGGGACAACTGACCCTCACTGACCAAAGGAATATTTTATACAACGTGGAATCATGCTCAGCAGGTACACTAAGGGAAAAGTTGGGCCCAAGGCTGCTGCTCAGGAGCTGTCTGGCAAGCAACTGTATTGTGTATCACTTGCTTTCTGTCTTCTAAGTCTTTTGTCTTGCTCATCATCATTATTGGTATTTCCCCTGCCTTTTCTGATCTGTAAATGTGCTCTCAACCCATGAATTTTACCTTTCCACCACCCCCAATTCTCTCTTCTATCTCACTACAGAACTGGGGGGATGCAGGAGACAAGGCAGAGGCAGCAAGAAAGTGGCTGTGTGGTCTTTAGCTGCCCCCCAGGTTAAATCACAACAACCAGAAATTACTAGAGCACCTGCCCTCCCAAACGATACACCCTATTGTGCAGAAACACAAGCAGGAAGGGAGAAAGAAAACATATAAAAGTTTTTAAATCCTTATGCCAAATAAGTGACATAATTTGCAAATGCTGTACAGATATACGAGAGAATGCCAGGGAAGAAAGAAAAAGATTAACTGTCTCCTTTTCTCAACTTTAAATTTGGCAAAACAAACAAATAAACCTGTATACAGTCCAGTGAACAGAAAATTCTATCCTGATACTTATGCAACAAATGCCAGAGTGTGCACACCCAACTCCATTGTATTGCCCACCTCATCAATACAGAAAATGGAATCCTCACATTTCTCAGACTTTTCTATCACACAGGAACAGAATTAGGAGGAGAGGTTTTAGTTTTTGTTGTTTTTAAAGCCAATTCTGGCATTGGCTATTCTCCCATTGTCAATAAAAACCACTGCTAAGACTATACCTCCCTATAGAAGCAGGGAAAATCCAAATCAAAAGCACAAATTGTACAGTTGTCATAGATGCAAATTAATCCTTGAAAAACTGTTTTGAAATCTTCATGGAGAAAATAGTTGGAAAAAGTCCTTAATAATTCTACTTCATCAGAGCAGAAAGAAGGTTTACATTGTAAAAACAAATCAAATCCCTCCTCTATATGCAGGAACATTGAGTGAAATTGTCGTTTTTCAAATCTTATATAATTCTCTAACTCTCCCATTCCCTGGTAACACAGCTCTAATCACACAGCCTTGTAGTGTTTGTTCTCCATTTAACAAAACAGAAACAAAAGCCATCACAAAGGGTTTATAAAGTACCTGTCTTCTGTCTCAGTAAAAACTATGGAAATCCTGCTGCTCCAAATGGATCAGAGAGAGGAATTGTGCCCAGTTTTAAGACATAGGTACACAAGTACTGAGCTGTAGGAGCACTGACCTAGCCTGGCATTATTACATCACTGAATCACACCAGAGAGGACATCTGACACTGGTAGATCTAGACAATGCTTTCTGAGGTGCACCTTCAAAATTTAGATTTTAAGTATGTATTTTGCTCTTTATTTAGCTTCACAACTTGGTTCACTTATTTCTGAAATTCATTCTAAACTAGAACACACTATCACTCATCTCAATGTTGTATTTTTTAGAATTAACTGACAAGATAATTTGCCACAAAAATACCTGACACTCAGACAAAAAATAACGCTCTGGCTTCAATTATAGCACACAGCACTGCAAAACCATCAAAAAAAGGCTAAAGAGACACTTGAGAAGAATTAGAGGATGAAATCAACCTACAATTACCACAACACATTTTGATAGGTATTTTCACCCCAGAACATGTTATAGGGGAAAACATACCCATAATATGCATATTCTTTTTTTAAATGCATTAAAATGTCACTGCCTTTTAAATAATTTAAAACTATCCTGCAAGCTCCAATAATATTCTGAAAATTGAAAGATGCTCTTAAACTCTATTTTAGACTTGAAAATGAATATTTTATTTTTATGCAGGTTTCCTCAAACCAAGAAAAGCATTTAGATTTCCAGGATATTAGAAAGTAAATGCATTTTAGAGCCTGGATTTTTACTGAAGCCTCTAACCAATGTGAGCTGGCAAAAATCACATGACCAAGATATTATTATTTTTCATATTTTTCAATATCCTTCTGTATATAAGATACAATTGTTTTTATCATGAAAATTCTCATTTTTCCATAGTAATTTCCTTTCTTTATTACTCCCATTTAATTAACAACAAAATATATGCAGTGAGTAGTAAATGGCCTTTAACGTGCCATGCAGCCACTCTAGTCATAGTCTCCAGAAAAGTGAAATAACTGTTTCCTCTATATAGCCCCCATTTTCACTCATTTTGGGTGTATAACATTCTCCACACACTTTTTTTCCTTCTCCTGACCATAACATTAAATGGTCCAAAGCCTCACTTGCAGCTGGGGCTTCAAATACCATTATCTCTAAGAATACTAATCAGATGTTCATTGCAATAGTGGATGCACTTAATTTACTGCACAAACCATCTGATTAAAATGTTGTGATTATATTTCTGTTTAAAGTTTTCCTACTTATTCAAGCTTGCAAATGCTTTTCCAGACACAAGATTAAGGCAAAGTTACAATGATTTTCTTCTGTCATTGACACCTCAACCTACTCAATATTTCCTGGTCTGTTGCATAACTGGTTAGGAAAACAGATGGGCCCAAGTTTAGACCTACTGCTCAAAAGGTGTATATTTAGACATACCATTCATTATGTGGAAGGCATGCTTCCACCCACCCCAACATATATTCAGTAACATATCTTCCCAGAAACACTAAGAACAAGAGAAATATAATAAAGCATTGATAGAAGCATTTTTATCAAGCAGAACAGACAGATATTATTTTTAAAATTTTTCTTAACATACATTATCTTACATAGGGAAAATAGTACCCCTACCTCTATCCACAGTAGCTCTCTTCTGCAGGAATCTGCAGCAGCAAGTATCTGTCTAGGATGAGATAATGCTGGCTGGAGAGGGATGCCCTATCCAAGAAAGAAAATGTCACCAGAATGTGGGAGACGACTGCTTAAAGGGCTAATTCAGCCTTTCCAAACCTCTGTGGGTTCTCCTTTCTGTTCAAGTGTCCTTAGGGAATCAGTTTACTTACAGCCAGTTTACTTGAGATCATTACATGAGGGAAAAGGTCACCAAAAATGTAATGCAAACTCTTTCCACAGAAGGCTGAGATTAAGATCCTCCAAGAAGCTGGGAAATTAGGACAATTTAGATTGATTGTAATGATAACTGTGATAAGTAAACATGTTGATTTAAAATATGCTCAGTAAAGCTTAACAAGAAAAGCACTTGGGTATCAGAAATAATTAAACTATACACTTTTAAGCTAATTTCTTTCGCTAGAGTTTTGGTAAAAATACGGTTAATTGCTTGAGAGAAATTAAAAATGAGAAAAGAATAATTACACATAATTAAGATCTTATTATCTTAGCAAGGCACTCAGAATTATAACAAAAAAATTCAGATTGTGTAACACAAATCTCCTGTAGTGCCTGTCAAGTTACCCCAGAAGAAATATTTTTGGAGTATCTCCAAAACACTACAAATTAAAACCAAACAGCTAAAATGAACAGTTTCAGTAAAATTACCTTTACTGCACTAGTTACCTAGTGCACTTTCCATGAAATCTTCTCAAAGTATTTTGTAATCACCCATATATTTTTGAAGTAGTTCCTATATGCTTACTATGCTGGCTTTCAGTTAGTGCTGATGACCAGTAAGAACAATTACTAAAGGGGAAAAAGTCCTGCACTCTAAGGCTTGCATTCAAAAGCAAAACACATGTGAACAATTACAAGCCCAGTTGGCCTCATGCTTTAATGCCACCATAATTTTCTTAAGCAGACAAGTTTCATCTTGAAATCATGCAATTAATTTTCAAATTTTCTGAGACCATAAAGTATATTTTCTAGAATTAATTGAGCCTAATACAGAGACAGGAATTGCACTTTCCTTCAGATGTCTTTTCTGGCATGCATTTAAAGCCTTTTATTAGTCTTAGATTCTAGTCTATCCTAGTAGTTATTTTTTACCATTTTTAACAAACTAAATCAACATTTAATCAAAGGTTTCAGTATTACCTACCAATACATTAAGTTGAAGTAGGGTCTCAAAAAAATCTGTCCTTTGTCCCATCCACTAAAAAGCCTTTGAGAAGAACCCTGAACTTCCTTGAGTAAAAATTTGCTTTTATTCCCATTTAAGGGCCAGCTCTCTCCCTGGAAACATGAGATAATTACTAAGTTTTGATGTTTGCATCTGATATACCTGCAAGATTTCTGAGCTTCCTTCAAAGCTGGGGTNAAAAAAAAAAAAAAAAACAAAAAAAAACCAGTATTTGTTGACTTTTGTGTAGTCAAAGGCTGTTTTCAGAAGAATGCAGAACGTGCGTACAGACTGATAGTCCTGTCAGCTTTCTACATGAGTAAACAATTCAGCACCCTGCCAAGAAACACAGTGACAATAGGTCACCTTTCCTGCAAGATTTCTTCTACCTTCTCTATTAATTAGCGGGGGATAATCTGGCAATATTGTTGTGCTCCTTGCTCTTTCCCAGATCCTTCACAAAAATGGAGATTCAACACCTTGAATTATCTCTTTTTTTAAAGCTGTGTTCTTTAGAGTCCACTCAACATTTCTCAAGAAACTAGAAATCAGATACTGTGTGTTAATGGGAAATAATGATGGCAGCTCGAGAATTTAATGGAAAGCTACATAAGAAAAGTGAGATCTGGGATAAGCCTGGTCTGCAATGATCTGTTTCAACCAAAAAAAAAAAAAAAGGGCCAGCAAAATAATATACTTTGACTTCATACTACTGTTTCTTCTACTTGTGAAGTTGCTATACCCCTGTTTACGCTCTTTACAAAAGAGAAAGAAAAAAATTTTCTAGAAGACAGCACATTAATTATTATTTCTCTTCCACTTCTCTGCACTGCTAGTTGCACAGAGAAAATGATAATGCTTCAGTAAAATTCACCACAATATGTCACATTAACATATCAATATGATATACTGGTATCACGAGACAAAAGTACCATGTTCCTCATTTACTTACAAATTAAGTTATTCTCACTAGTAATTAAATGGAACATACACATACAATATAATAAGATAGAGATGATTTTTTTACCCACAAAGCTGTAGTTAGATTCACAAACTCATCAAGAAAACTAATTTACTAATGTAAAACTGCTTCTCATTCTTTCTCAGTATATAAAGGGTTTTTTATTTTTTCCTCATTTCAAACCAGAATTGAGAGAAGATATTGAAAAGTTACAAATAAATAAATAAATAATATTTAAAAGAAAAATAAGTATTAATATCAATACAGGAAAATAAACAAAATTTTATTTACCTTGAGACCAGTGTATGCCATATATTTTTGATACTATTTCCTGACTGACTAGGAAAAAATATTTGCCAAAATATAATTGATTCAGTGAAACTCCCCCTTAGAAAAAGGGTTTCTTTTCTTCAAGGAAAATATTCTAGTTAAGATCAGGGAAGGAAAGTCTTAGGGTTCCACATAGGAATGTGAGTTTTATCACACCAGAGGTGAAGGAAGTAATCACATTACCATTAGTAGCCCTTCCAATGTAAAACATTATTAGAAGAATAGAACTGCTATTTGTTAAATAATCAGTGGGCTAAGACATAGATTATGCCTTATTATTATCAGTATTATCATTAAACCAAAACCAGTTTAAGTAACAGTCACCAGGATCACATGGATGTGGAAGACACAATCACACTGTAGGTTCATGCAAATTGAGCAACTTCAGGTGTTTCCCGAGACAAAACTTTCAAAGATTATCAATAATTTGGTATTGAAGCCACTTGTCAGAGATATGAAAGGCCATGTAGAGCCTTTGCCATGATAATGCCAGATGATATTTTAATTAATTTTTGTAATCTCAAAGAGTTACCACAGTGACTACTTTCTATCTGGCCTAAAGCTGCTCTTAAAAGAGCTTAAAAAATTGAGTTCTCCTAAGACAGTAAGAAAGCCAAAGAAAAGTGAACCTCAAAAATGTTCAACTGTCTCTGGCAGAGAATATTTAGCTTTTAAATTGAAAAAATGTCCTTCACTACTACTGTAGTGGAAAAAAGCAAATGGATTATTAAGTTAGGTCCCATTTTATGTAGTTAGGATAAGCAATATATCTCTCTTTGTATATGTTTATATTCACTGTAAAAGCAAAATGTTTCTATTCATTGGTGGCACTGTGTTTAATAATAACACTAAATTACCTTTTTTTAAAAAAAAAAAAAGTTGATTTTTTTTTCTGCTATCTGATTTAACCTTGGCTGGCAATTTATGCATAGCACACAGCCTCTCATTCCCCCACCAGGAAGGGGGAAAGAATTAAAAGGGCAAGTCTCAGAAGCCTCGTAGGTTGAGTAGTTCAGTAATTAGAAAAAGAAAAACAAAAAAAAAAAGGAGGAGAAGGAGAGAATTGCTCACCACCACTTGAATGATGCCCACCCACTTCCTGAGCTCTGGCCCACAGTCAATTTTCCCTGTCTTTATAAATGTTGAGAATGATTCCTTAAGGTACGGAACATCTCTTTGGTCGGTGGAGGTCATCTCTCCCAGCTGTGTCACCCCCCAACCTCTTATGCACCTGCCTCCTGCTTGCTGGGGGTGGGGTGGGGCAGAAAATAAGAAGCAGAAAACGCAGTTACTAAAACACTTCTTATCAACCCTCTATTCAGCATGAATCCAAAACAGAGCTCATACCAGCTAAAGTGAAAAAGATTGTTTCTATCCCAGCCAAAACAAGTGCACCTGCTAACTACTGTTCATAAGCTTTTTTTTTTAACAACTTGAAATTCAGTATTTCCCCCTATAGAGACATTAAAGGATTCGTAATTTATGTTCAGAAAGTCATTAAGGCAAAACCAATAAATAGAGTTGCTTTTCTAAACTGGTACATCAGATTATCTTAACATATTATTCATTATTTTGTCTTCTCGGGTAAAAGCTTGTCTTAAATCTTATATTAACTCCTCAAAACTTTTGTAGCAACGAGAAGGGGTTGCCTGGCAAAGGAAAATGTGGACTGAGAACTGATGACAACTATGACAAGGCCTCAAGGTTCCTCTTGTGCAGGAATGCTGCAGAATGGCACTGAGATAATTGTTCACTATGTTTGAGAGCTATGACTGAGTGATAAGGCACTCACTCATACACAGTGTTCCTAGTTCTATTTTCAGAGTTCTTTTAAGTAAATTATTTGAATACAATTATTTGCTTGTCTACTGTTTTGTCAATTTATAAGAATTTATGAACATTGTATTATGCACAAAGCACATTACTTTGGTAACACTCAAAGGTGTTTGACTTGGGATACTGGATTTATTCTTCTAGGAAACCTGAAAGGCCCAATCCACAAAAGTTAGAGGAATAATTTCAGGTTCAAAACAGAGGAGCATAGCAAGCTGGTAGCAAGTCTGCAAAAGGAACATATTTTTTTTTCTAAAAATAGTAATTGCACAGCAGAAATCAGGAGAGCTTCAGAAATTGCACTAGATCCTACTTTGTATGCAATTGACATGAGGGTCCGAGATCTGTAATGGATTTCTTTTGAGAAAGATGATTTCGACAAGAACTCATATTCAGGGTATATGAATATGCAAAGAATCATATTTGATTTAAAATAGCAATGTTTTTAGAAGGGAAAAATAAAGAATGGTTTATGTTTTCTTATTTTTCCCTCTAAATGTGTGTCCCCATTCTGTCAAGTTTAGCTTACAAAATTCCACTGGATCTAAATTGCACGTAAGATACCAGTCAAATGAAGTTTACTGTTGTGAAAATTTGGAGGGGTAGGGGGAAAAGGGAGGAGAAGAGGCAAAGTGAGGGAGCACAATTTCATTTCATTAAGTGACAGAGATAGAAAATGTTTTTTTTTTTGAAGATTATATATTCACTTTTACTGATGGCATTGATCACTGTTTCTGTGCCCCCACTGAAATCAATCTCACAACAATGGCATTTTGATAATAACTTTGCTTTTCACCAACAACATTAATTTATATAGCCAATTAAAAGATGGACAATTTTTCTCATAGGATGTGTTTAGATTTTAGATAAAGCAGTTGATGAAGACATTAAAGATTGATTTATAATATTAACCTTCTAAGACACTACTTCGGGATCTAAGTACACAACTATAATTTCCAAGGTATTGAAATCAAGCAGTTCTTACAAACTTCAGTTGCTGACATTTGTAAAAATTGTGATTGTCTACATAGGAGTGCAATAATATGTGCTCAGGGACTCAAAACCCCTAAACTCTGAGCATTTCTTGGACTGAAATCCACAACCGTCTTCTCATTTCAGGATTTTTCTGCCACTGATTTGTTTTGAAAAATTTAAGAAAGATTGAATTTTCAAAGAGGTTAGGGAAAAATTTATGCATTAGAAATATCTTGTGCTCCTTAAATACCCTTAGCAAAAATTATTCTAAATCACTAAAGGTTTATGTCAAATTATATGTGTATCTTTTACACAATGAGAAAGGACATTCAGAAAAATCTTTCTCAACATGTGAAGAACTATTCATAAGATTCAATAGTGTTAAAAATAAACATGGTGAAGAAAACACAGATGTTTGTGTTTCCATAGTGACCTTATTTTTTTGTTCAATGATGCAACCCTGTGAAAAGACATAAGGACTATCAACAAAAGCTGCTCTTCTGATAGCACATTCTCCTAATATTATGCACACCTGCTAAAAGCAATACCACGAAAAACAGTTCTTTAAAAGAACTTCCAAAATAACAACCAATTGTGAGCAACTTCCTCTTCACATGCCTTGTCTTCGTCGCATGTTGTGGCAAGATATGATGAGCAGCATGCAGGCCCAGAAAAGAAATGTGGATCTTGCACATCTTACACATAATAATCTAGCTGACATTTCTCATTTCTGCACTTTTCTAGACTCAGTATGGTTTGATGAAGTGGTGAGAGTTCCACTCTTTGCTCTGCTATCCCCTCTAAAGGGAAAAGATATCAGAGCAAGGGAATAGAAATTGAAAAAAAAAAAAATCATTGCTGTCTTGAAATTTTGAAGGAGAAAAATAATAATTTCAATTTCTAAACGTAAGGAGGAAGCAGTAATCCAGGGGGGAAAGAAGCCAACAATAAAACCCCAATAACAAAATGCCAAAAAAAAGCCTTTGGTACAGCATGAAAAATAGGAAGGAAAAACCAAGGCACAAAAAGTATGTATACCCATTCCATCCTGCGCATAGCCATAAATATGGTGCCTCTTTTGGAATATTCCAAACCTGATATATCTGCTAAGTTTCATCTCTGCATCTCTGGCCCTTGAAACAGGGAGTCCAGCTGAGCTCTGCTTACACAGCAATACTTTAAACAGGATGCCAGGGTGCCGCAAAAACCTGTAAATGCTAAAATCTGCTTAAAATTAGGAAACTGTAAGAGTGTACAGCCTCAGATATTGCAATCTGCCTTAGGTGAGTGTCCCATTTAGGTGCCTGTATAGTACCATAGTCCAGAGTGGCAGCATCAATTCATACTGCTTACATCCCTGTATTCCTGCAGTACTTATAGCCTTCACTACTACTCTCACTGTCCTGAATCCTGCTGTGCTAGGATGCATTACACTGCATTTCACCCACTGAAATCTTGTTACAGATGCAGTAGGAGATGGAAAACAAGGCAAAAAATAGAGCAAATAATGGAAATGTTTCTTGAAAATGGAGAAAAATGCTGTAGGGAAGTAATTTAGGTGCAAGAGATACGACTTCTACTGTCATTTTTTTCTGGCTGTACTGCAGGAGCACAGAGAAACTCAAATTCAGACACAGGACAAGTTCCACTGGAATGGAACACTAATTAAGTAATTAGCTTACCATGAATTATTCAACATGATCTAGGCAAGTATCAGGAAGGGGCTTGTATCACACAAGGCTGCTTTACTATGCCATTTCCCACTCTCTGCCTAGAAGGGTTTACAGGGCACCATATTAGCATGAAATTATTTGAAAATACAACTTTTGATTATTTTGATTGCAGCTGCTTGCCAGCACTGCAAAGTAGGCATATTCTTATAGAATTTTGCAACAGATAAATTGCTATTCTAATTTTATGTTCATATATTTTAAAAATTGACTTTCTGCTCTTCCATGCATCTTATTCTCAACTAGCAGAATCAGGCTGAAAGCAATTAGATGCTGTTGCCAACCACCTGGTCTCCTAACAGGTTGATTAACATTAGATAAAAATCTAAGCCACTTAACATTCTTTAATAGGAACAAAAGTTGTGTGGATCGAATCATCTCTGCCAATCAATCAATATGGCTGGCCACTGCACAAAAGCTTCAAAGACTTTTGTATTATGGAAAACTATTATTATGCTTCTCATATAAATGAGCTGGTGGGTGACACCATGCTATGAACAGATCCAAAAAATGACCCCCTAAAAAATATAGCATTTTCATTTCTGAATTAGCCTGTTATTAGTCCAACAGTTCTGTTGTTAGTAAAGCTGTGAACCACCTCAGGAAGGGGTTCTCAAAAACCTCTTTCATTCAAACAATAGCCTTACACTGTTCCTGTTTATCACCCCCAGTACCAGAGAAAAATTATAACCTTGCATTCCATTTGAAGCATACATTATGGCCTGAACACGTGCTGGTCTTTTGGATTAAACTCCCATTTCACATCTAGATAAAAAAAGCAATTCTTGGAAATCCTGGGCAATAAAGTTCTGGGTAAGATGTAAATGCTAAACATAATAAGGCATACCATGACAAGGAAAAAAAATTAAACACAGTATTTGAAAATTGGTGGCAATAAAAGAATTGCTGGAAATTCTTCATGTTATTTTATTTTAATTTAAGTATATGGTTCTTAGTTCCTTATACACATAGCTGATAAATAAAAAGAGGTCTGTTGGGAAAGCTTATATCTATGCACACTACAAAGACTGTCAGCTTTTAAAGGAAACTAAGAGTTATAATGCTCCATCTAGGTAACCAACTGACTAAGTTCAGCAGTTCCAAGTTCCAGATTTATCATTTATTCATGAAGAAATATCTTGAAATCACACACACAAAATCCCTCTCTCAAATAAATAAAACACATTATAAAATGTGAAGATATAGCAGTGCTATCCCGTGCTCTAGTGCATTTGTTATAGAAGTGAGACTGTTGGTGAGCATTCCTTTATGGTTATTGCTGATCTGCCCTCGAAGAGATATAAGCCAAGAAGCCATTCATCCACCTGAGCAGACAGCACTGCTCAGTGATAGAGGCTGACTTTACACTGGATTTCCAGAACACCAGTACAGTGCCATATTAATGCTTTCCACATGGGAAATGGCTTGTGTGCCAGGGCAAAGCCTGTAGACTTGGCACAAGTCTAAGAAGGCAAACAGTCTGCATTTATATTATTCCAGTAGGGAAGAATATAGCAAACCATCTTTCACTGATGCTTTACACACAGCTGATAATAGACAAAAGTGAAAAAAAAATGTTTTTCTTAGTTACAAGCCTTTGGAGTTCTTCTCTTCAAAGTGCACATTATGCTGTAAACCAGTAACTGCTAAACATCAAGTCTTAAGGAATGTACAGTCTAATACTTGCTAGCAAGATGAGGCAGTGGTGGAAGAGAAAGCATGAAAGATAGTGATTAATATCTTCATTATTTAGAGGCAAATCCATAAAAAATGGAGTGCTTTAGTCTGTAGAAAAAATAGGGTTGTCTCCATTCAGAAAACTTCCACTGTGCTGTTCTGTGGTAACTAAACAAACCAGATCTCTCTCTTCAAAGGTTCCAGCTCTAGGTGTGTGTGTATACATGTATGTATATATGCACATATATGCACCCAGATAATTTCTGCTTGAACAAATACTGATTTTTGTGCTGTAAACTGTCACTCAGAGCAGAAACTCTGCAGAGAATGGTGCATTAATAGATCCCAGAAAGCTGGCATGGAGAATAATTGCATCCTGTTTCTTAGCACAATCTCTCTTTTTCACTAAATGCCATGGCTCGGAAGCCTTTGTCAGCCTGTTATTTAGTAAGTACTTCTAATCAAGGAATCACAAAATAGTTTGCACAAACAGCTTTGCCATACTTCTTTCTTCTAGGATGCAAAGAAGATATTTTAAAATCGAATTATCACATAGACATCCCTGGGCAATCAGAAGGAATAGCATTTTCCCCACTCCTTTGTGGAAACCACAGGGATTAGCATAACCACATCAGCAAAGCAAGAGTCATGGAACATTATAATGTGAAATAATAAGAGAGGAGCATAAGCTGTGTTACTACTGTGGATATCTCTCTGCTGTAGCTGAAACTGATTTGGTCACAAAAAACAGTGGAGAGCAGAAAAAGAGAAAAGTTAGGAAGAAAGAGAAGATGAGGAATTTTCATAACATTAAGGTCTCCATTAATTTTATCTGTATCAAATGAAAGCATAACACCAAACACACATGAATCATCTTTCCCATTAGGGATATAAAGAACAGAAAAAATGGGGTTCACTTCAACTAGCTTAACTAAACAAACAGAAAATATGAAAAACATGAGAATAGAGAGGATAGAATTCTACTTTTTCAGATTTACAAACTACTAACAAAATTCTTACTGTTTCATTTTGGGTTTTTTTTTTAATTATATCAGTTAGTACTTGCTTAAAGGAATGATGAACATTCTGTTAACATGTTGTGTGTTTACTTAGCCTCCTGCTTCATAAAAAAATTGACAGCTTCTTCAACACAGATGCTGTGGAAATGTCAATTATTTCTAACTAGATAAGTCTTAAACGACTACAATTTTACTCCTCCCTTTGTTTTTTCAAGAGTCTTTCCACAATATTCACCACAATCTTTCTGGCTTCCTAAAGCGAAATTAGGTGTGTTCTACAAAGAAGTTGACTGCAAGTGCAAGGAAAAAATTGTGTCAATGTTCAATTCCTTTACAATGTTGACTCTTGAAAATTGTTCTATGCTCTTGATAAGTAACTGTGGGATTTTTCATACAGTCTGCTTTTTTTTTTTTACTTTAAGAAAAGAATTTGAAATGTTTTGATTAAGATTCACTATTTCAATGCTGAGTTGTCTAACCTTTTCATGTAATTTTGTGAAAGAAACATGAACCTCCTGGTGAGCTACACTAAAAGAAAATGCCAACTGAAGTCAGCGAAAACAGAATCTGTCTTATTTTCATTTTACTGAAGTTAATATTCTATAGTGGCTACGATGTAAGATGAATTAATATAGCAAATAAAAGTAATAAAAAAATTAAAATTCAATATTTTCCAAATAAAACTAAAGGCAACTTACTTAGATGGAAAATGCAGGAGGAGAAAGCTTTTTGTTGATTTACTGCATTTGCATATCTGTCAGGTTTAAGCTTCCTAATGTTCCCTAGCTACAATATTATTCAATTGTGCTACCTGGAAGATATGGCAGCTTTTAAAATTAAGCTATCACTATATTTCTGTTCAGTTTCTCCCCCAGTGACCAATCAATCAAATTCTAACCTCAGTTTTGGGGGTGGAGATGAGGGTGAAAATCTATCTTTGTAACACCTGCGACATTTCATTTCAATATGTAACCATGCATTTTTTTCCAGGGTAAGTATTTTTTAGAAATTATTTTACATAATGTGTTATGCACACCATGAATCAGTTCAAGCTTTATTTTGATAACTCATTAAAAGATGTTTTTAGATCTATATATAAATAAAAAAAATCAAATTATAATAATAATAATCACCAGCTTGTCTTACCTTTCTAATTCATAAATTAAGAATTACAATAGATAAAGGGAGGAAAAAAGTGGTTTTAATCTGAATAGAATATGATCCTCAATTGAATGAGAATGTACAGGAGCAAGTAGCATTTACCTCTGTGCCAAAGTCATCATAACTGCCAAGATTCACACCAGGACTACATGAAAGGGCAGCCACCACAAAGGCATAGCAGATATAAAAAAAGTCCCCACACAATGGAAAGCACCAAAGCAAACCACAGAAGCAAAAGGTCAATCCTCCAACAAACTGATATTCAGCGTAACACAGGGCAACGTGAATAGTTCTCAAGAGGTTCAGCAATGATGCAAACTATACCTGTTTAGCTGCAATTTCTTCTACTTTTCTCACAAAATTCAAGAGTTTCAGAGCTCAAAACCCCTTGAATATTTGAGAATATCCACCCTACAGTCAGTGAACACTACATGATTATTGTGTCACAAACTGACTTTTCACAGGCTCAAAGAGACCTTCCCACATTCAGTTCATACAGGTTAGGAGATGCTCAGCTTCCATTACTGCTGAGCTGATTTTTAATGACTGTTTTTCCTCCTCAACTGCCTGCTACTCTCCACAGTCTTTCTTTTGGATTCCCTGGCTACTTGGCCCATCACCAGGCCACCCAAGCTATCCCTGTGCTCATTACTGAAAATGAGCGAGGCAGTGTGATGTGACAAAGTCGTATTTGCTACCCAGCCTTACAGGGTAAACTGGGGTGGGAGAGGTGGTGCAGGTGCTCCTTCTTCCACTGCAGCAACCTACTTCCATTTAGTATGGAGTAAATTGTTTAAAATATGGATAGATTCAAAGAGACAGCAGATTAATTTCTCACTGGGAAGAAAAATAGGTTACTTTTCTGATTTCTCAGGAAGCAAATAAAGCCTGCTTCCAGAACGATAATGATTCAAGTGAAAAAAAAAACAAAACAAACAATCCTCAGTCCTCTCTATTTACAATAGAACCAAAATGGGTACAAATGCTTAAAGAGTATCAACAAAATAGGATGGATAGGTGAAGATCTGTTGTTTGTAAGTCAAAATCAGAGAACGGTCCCCCCAAACCACTCAAAAACTTAACAGAATTGATGCTGTGCTTCCATACACCACTCTTTTACACTGCCAGCTACTTATTAGGTGGAAGGGTGGGGCATCAATACAAAAAAAAAAAAAAATCTTTTCCATAATTTTGACCCCAGCTATTTTCCACTAAAGGCAGAAGAGGAGGGAACTCAGAGTGGAACTTTTGGGGGAGGTGGCTGCTGGGTGCCTAACACCCAAGACGACACTGCTTTTCTTATGGGTTAGCAAAGTAGGTTTGAAAACTGGATATTAATGAAAATTTGCACCAGCATGGAAGCAAAAGAGAGGGTGGAAAACAAAGGTGTGCCAGAAAGACTCAAGATGTGAACAAAGATATGATTTAAATCTGTAGCAAGCCCTTCATTAAATTTTAAGTGCTTGGGCCATTCTTCACACATCTCAAAATCACATGCTCGCACACTCTTAGCTTTTGATTATAAATACAACTTTCACATTTTCCTAATGCCGAGTAGCTATTGCTTTAGGCAAAGTAGTACTTAACAACACTCTTGAGTGTGTGAAATTTAGGGTAAGGGGAAAAATCATCTCAATTTTTTAAAATTTCCAGCCCTGTTTAGAGTAAACATCAGTCGTCTCATCAGCTGCTATTATGACAAAGAATGTACTCCAAGTGCACAGATGTGGATCCTGGAAACAAATTAGGCCTAAAAGATTTTTTTCTTCTTCTTTTCATAAAAAGAACTAAAAGGCTGAATTCCACCCTGATTTTAATAACAAACAATATTGGATGACATTTTTTACTTGACAAAGTGCAATTTCTTCCCAACTGTTATTATTTTAGCCTGAGGTTTTTCAAAAGCATTAACCCATTAGTAACTGCTATATCTTCAAGATGAATTAAAGTGTGAGAGAACATATATATGACTTGATTGAATTTAAAGTATTTCCATCACATCCTCTGAGGAATTTAAAAAGACCTGAATTCTTGGAAGTTTATTCTGCAGATAATCTGATTTGCTCTAATTGTTTACACCCAAACTCTATGGAGGAAAAGGAAGCATTATAGCCACCCTTAAAAGCCTATGTATACTGACAGCTCGATATCACAGTTTGACATGAATGGCTTTCCAAGGCAATAATTATTTTCTGAGCACACTCAAGATAGTGCTTTAGTTCTGAGGCAATAGCTAACACTATTTTCTGCTTGGACATAACTGATGAATGAATGCATTTCCTGAATGAAGAGTTACCTACTGTTTGACTATAGTTGATAATTACATTAATAACATTAAAATAATTCATAAAAAAAGATCCTTAGATAACTATTCCATATTATATACCTTTTATAAAGTTCAAGAATGACACTTATTTTCACACTGGCTATTGCAGTCCCTGTTACTGCAGCTCAATTCCCATAACAACAATGAAAAGATATATAAGAATATGTTTACTTGATATTTCTCATTTCAAAGCAGCATGCAGCCATGGTTTTTGATGCTTTTCTATCTGCCAAAATCAAGCAAATCTATGAATTAATATTTTCCATATTTCTTAGGTATTTCTTTTTCACACAGTCCTTTCCCAAATAAGGCACAATTAAGCCAATTATTGTTGAAAAAGGTATAGTTCTCCAACAACACTGGACATGGCTTCCATAAACAGCATGCTTCTATAACTTGACCTCTCTATATCTCAAAATATTCTGAGTATTCAGTCTAATCAGACGTTTATTTACAAAAATGCACCATGAAGCATTATAACATCAATGAAAATTTCGGAACATTACCTTAGTCCCTGTATCAAAAATACTTACAAGAAAATGCATAAAGATATTCCAAAAGATGAGTTTAAGTGTGAAATAGCACAGTCCTTACATGTTCTTTTTAGTCATTTGGTGGCAGTATTTGCAAAGCATATTCAAAGTTTTTCTGCTATGTGAAAAATACCATGTAACTCTATTCAGCACTCACACTCTAAAATTTACTCTTGCTCTGCCCAATAAAGCTCTATTTTATACCAGCAAATTGAAAAAGTAAAATACAAATGGTTCTGTGGACAGTAGTGTCAAAGACCAAGATGAAGTGCAATTACTTTGAGTTCTGTTAGATTGTTTTAAAGATGGTGTATTGCAAAACTGGCAGATCCAGCATTAAATACACATACTTGTCTGCTTCCTTGGGGGTCTCCTTCCAGTCCCTGTTCTCTCCAGACACCAAAAGCAAAACTCTGTCCTGCTGAGAGGTGTTTAACTGCAGTGCTTCCTATTTTCAGGAGCATCTGTGTTTTCCTTTTTTTTTTTTTTCTTCTAGAAACTACCTCAGAACTTTACAGTAATAGGAAACAAACGCAGTGTTACTCTGAAATTCAAAAATATCAACACACCTTTTCCCATATCAGGTATGCATATGCACATTACAATAATAAACTGTGCTGGTTTTGCATGGAAGTCATCTAGGAGGAGGAGCACAGATACACACACAGGGGCTTTTTTTCTCTATGAGAACTTTCTCTGTGAGTTGTTGGGACCAATCAGAAAGCTAATTCAATAACTGGCAGCCTGGGAAAGCAAATAAAAAGTTACTCCGCCTCCATGAATCACATCAGTAAAAATGAAAACTTTCTCTTTTGATCTCCAGCGTGTGAGAAGGTAAGGCCAGCCAGCTCGGCCTGGCCCAGCCCAGCCCCCCCTCCCCATGCGGCCTGGCCGGGCAGGGGTGGGGGAGCCACCGAGGCCCCCCTGTTTTCAGCTAGGGGCCCTGATGGCCAGGGGAGAGAGAAACCCTGGCTAAGATCCTAGTCCCTCCCTCCTCCCAGCGTGGCCACAGCTCGCCAGGTCCCTGCCACCGTCTCGGAGCAGCCCTGGGCAGGCGAAGCCCCCCATCTGCCCACGCAGCTTGGGGAGATGCAGCCGCGCTCTGTTCCAGCCCAGCCCCTTCACGCATTCGCTCGCTGGTGTTATAAATGTGATTCGTGCTAATTAAATTGTAACAACATTGGCAAAATTGTTACATTATAATTAATCAAAACCTGTATTTAATTGCTATAAAGCAAAAAGAGATAAAGAAAATGGTTAAATAAAGCAGAAAAAAAACAGCCTGCAGATGTTTAGTAGGAGGCAGGATCAGAAGGGTGTAGGTTTAAGAACCGTATCTAGAAATAGGTTTTCGACCTTGAATTGTGCCAAATTGGGATGATTCCAAACCACTGGACACTGGACTAAGGCCTGTTGTGGGAACATAAATTAAATTATATAACTTTAAGTTTAGTGAGCATGTGCCACCTGTGAGGTCAAACAGCGAACACTGAGGAAGATCCAGGGCCTTCATCGGAAATAAGACCCCCAGAAGGATGAGAGACCCCCGACCACTGGTGACACATGCACAACACAACACAGTGACGTAGATTTTAAGAATAGAAACGAGGTGGAGCTTTCTAGAAGCTTCTGTATTAATGTGTATTAGTAAACAGTATATAAGTGAGATTTTTAGCTTGACTGATTTGGTACGGTGTGAGAGGAATGGCCCTACCCATACCCCTGGTCGGGGTATGCCCGGTTGGTTTTGCTTATGCTTTATTCAACCGAACCAGACCTTTGTTATACTTAAATTGCTGCTAAATTTTGTATTTACTCAAATTTATATAAATTATATATTTTGATTGTATTCATCTATATACAATTGCTATTATTAATAAATTACTGCTAAATTTAACTTTGTTGTTTTATTAATTGGACAAAATTGAACACATCCAATTTTCATTTATAACACTGGGCTTTGCAGTTTCATCCAGCCTCCCCCACGCAACCTGCGTGGTGTGAAAATCCTGGCACGGCTCCTTTCACCTTCTGTGTGCAATTTTAACCCTTCCAATGTTTGGATAAGACTGTAGATCTCCCGACCTCCCTTGAATGAGGAATAAAGCAGAAAGTATACTAAAGTCAATGAAGTAAGAGCAAAGTTTCCAGATGGGAAGAGACTGAGGAGAGGCTGTGAATAGACTGGCTGAAAAAACCTTTTTTGTAAGCTATGGAGTGGACTGGACTACACTGAAAATTCCTATAAATTGTGGAGAAATACATGGGAGGGGATTGAAGTGTTTGAGAAAAGGATCCTTTGCCCCAAGGGAATGTTCTGGAGAATGGAAAGATGAACAGAGACATTTGATTGAAAAAAAGAGATGAAGAGAACTTTTGCCTTTGAACAGTTTGCTCTTAAAAGTAATACCCCATGAGTTTTTGACATGACCCATAACACAGCTCTGGAAAAGACTGTGAAGATGGGAGGAGTTTCACGATTTGCAGATTTTCCCGGGCAGATGCAAATTGTGAAGGTGAAGACATAAGAGAGCTTTATTCTTCTCTTGGAAAAGACCCTATAGTCAGAACAAGAAGGAACTTCTCTCACTAAAGTGAACTGAAATGATTACTTAAGTGAAAAACTGACTGAAGTGTCTCTGAATGTAAAGAAATGTGGAAGGTGGGGGGAGGAGGGAGTGATCTGGAAATCTTATTCTGAATTCCTTTTTTTTTTCTCTGTGTTGTTAATAAATTTCATGTTTATACCCTTTTTAGGTCTGCTTTGTTTTTGCTCATAAATCCTATCTCAAAGAGAAATTGAGTATATTAAAATTGGCAAACCTAAATTAAACCAAGACATAAGCATGTACAGATAAATGTTTGTATAAAATTTTTATGATTTTTTTATTCTAGAGCAATAAGAAGTTGCTAAGAAAATAATTTATGAACTGCTATAATAAACCATGATTTGGCAAACTCATAAAAGAATTTAAACTAGAGCTTGAATAGATTGAATCTGAATTTCAATATGTTCCAGTTTCTGCAAGTCTCAATGAGAAAAGCTCAGTAAGAACTCTTCCAAATTCAAGATGACAGCTTTCCCATTCCTGTGTGATGAAGCATATCTATAAATTCACCTAAACTATGAGAAAAATTCCAATACAACATACTGTAATGAAGTCATTTATGAAGTCCTTGTTAAAGCAGCAATAACTGGAAAGGTCAAAAGAATTTTAGTTTTACCAACAGACACATCAATATGTAAACATTCACCCTAGCAAAAACAAAGCCTCATAAGCTTGTGAGTCTAAAAAGATACTAGTAAAGCTATTGCAGACAAATAGCATGAATCTTTATCACAACAGGGTTCTTTTTAAACAAACTAACTATTCAGCACTATAATTTAACTACAGCATTATAATCCCAGAATATATTATACCAATTTGTTATTTCATTGCAGAAGAAAACTGTGGTATTTTCACAACTTAAATAGAAAACTGCTGCTTCGCACTTGTTACTGCACATAAATATTAGTCCAAATTTTAAAAACAAAATGTGAATTTCAACACAAGAAAAAGAATAGCTGCAAACAACCAAGGAATGATCTCTGTCCCTTATTTTATACAGCTATTAAGACCCTGTACGAATTGTTAATGATGATCATTCCTGCTTCTCAATAAATAAGACCCTTGAGAAGAACCACATTACCTTAAGAAAAGCTCCATCATCATCAGCTTCATCTGAAGAAGTGTACAACACCCACTGAACATTAAATTCCACTTATATTTTCACCTGGTCTTAATATTATTTTCCTTTAACATTTAGAATATGGAATTTTGGATACATTAGTTAGAAGCTGTGAAACTTCAAAACATGGCAAGTAAGGAACTAGGGATCACTCTAGAAACACTTCTTCAGACTTGCTTCCCATATGAAGCAGGTCTGATAGACTTTTGTCAAACCTAGGAAGAGCTGTCCTCACCCTTTTTCTAACAGCACCTTCAGGTGGCACTTCAGATGCCTTTGCATCTTCTCAACAGGCACAGGGTTGAGCCTCAAGGACTTAGGGTATCAGCCCTGGATCCATCATTATCATACATTGATCATCTGAGCAGAGCAAAATCGAGAGTTCATTGGCTCTGAGGGATTTCCCAGGCAGAGGGACGTTGCTGGTCACAGCTGCTGTGGTCCAGGAGAGCTCAGAGGGTCTCACTTTGGGCCGCTGTTTTTAGAATCATAGTTATCTTCCATCCTAGTCACAATTCAGGTCAGAAAGAGTCTTTGAAAATTTGATAATGAAAATGTTATCCCGCTTGGGGTGTTATTCAGGCAAGAAGAAGAAGAATTTTCCAAGTCTGTGAAAATCCAGGTTCTCATTAGTTCCTGGGGACAGACAGTGTTTCTGATATGCTCCAGGGGGGCTTAGCCCAGGTGCAATTCATCATGGCCAAAATCTAAAGACTATTTCTCAATTGTAGTGTGGCTAGAGGAAAATGCACCACCAAAGAGGCAAAGGCAGTCATGCAAAAAAAAGGGGAAAAAAAAACAAAGGAAAGAAAAACAACAAATTGAGAAGTCAGGAATTAGATTACATTGTAGGGGTTTTGTACTCAAGGAAGGCAGATTCTAAGGAAAGAGCTGGCAAATCTAGTGCAAGACTGGGCACTTCCTCAGGAGTGGGAACGGGTTTTAAGTCAGCAAAAAGAAGCACTAATGCAGCAACTAACATGCAGCAAGCTGACCAGGCCATAGTAACACTTTTTAATAAGGACAGCACATCATTACCACCAAAAAGTACAGCTAGAGTGGTGCTCAACAGCACGCACAGCTCTGGCAAACAATTTTACAGTCAACTCAGAACAAGTAAAATGTAAGATTCTTTGTACACAAATCCCCCTTAATAACCATTATCTTCCAGAATATGGTCCTTTCCCTTGGCTGGCCACCTGTGCAGCCACTTTCATGGTATTTCTGAATCCAAAAGACAAACTTGGGGCCAAATTCTTTAAGCCTCTAAGAAAAGGTGTTTTCTGTCACATCTGAGGCTGCTGTGGATCTTACTCACTAGAAAACTAGTATTTAACAAATCACATTAAAGTACTTGCAGATACCACAGACTGTTGTCTTGAGAGTCTATAGTTATACTCTGTGGTTTTAAATCCATTGTGAACCAGTTAATAGCTGTTTCTCATTTACTTGGTATAACCCATTTACGTGTGTGTTGTGGAAAGCACCAAAACCCAATGTAAAATCCATAGGATATTTCTGTATTTAATTACAGTTTTCAAAACCATTTACGAATGCACTTGTGCAAATTACAGTCCTTGCTTAAACTTATGTCTCAGTTCAACAAAATATAGAAGCATGTGTTAACTACTGAAAGCTCTAGGCTGAGTGAGAATCCAGAGGTGGGCAGACTCTCACTGTGAGATGAGAACACTCGATTTACAGCAAACAATTTGAAACATCAGCTTTCTTAATTATGAAAACTTTCTGGCTTTATTGCTTTCTTTGTTTCTTTGGAGAAGAGATGATGACTGTTAACTCAGGAAAGCAGTTTTATGGAAGTCTGTCCTTCTAAACTGATTTCTTTCCTTAAATCTATTCATTTTTCCAAAGCCACAGGAACTCACCTTAAAAGGACATTATTATATCAGTTTGACTTACAAACATAATATGAGCATTCCTTTGATTTTAAGGGGCAATACCCATCTTTTCTTTAAATTAAATCTCAGACATGACACTTCTATACACATAAATTAAAAGAGAACACAAGGTAACTTTCCATTAACTGCAATAAGGTTGCAAACAACATGTCAAAACCACCAAAATTAAAGACTACTGCTATAATTGAAAGTCAAATTCTGTTTTACAGTTGACAAATGGAGCCTAATTTAAAATTTCTGGCTGTGCTTGGCTCATGTGTATCTTTTTCATTCAAATCACGTTTCTCTCTGCGCTGGTTATGCATTGAAGGCACCTAGGAGGAGGGCACACTCAGAGGTTTTTCTCTATGAGAACTTCCTCTGTGAATTGATGGGACCAATTGAAGGCTGGTTTGGTTGTTGACAGGCTGAGAAACCAATTGGAGAAGTTAGTTTGCTCCATGAATCACATTTTGAAGCAAGTAAACTCCAGGAAAAAAAGCCTCCATTGTTTCTGGCTTTTCACAAGGTAACATCAAGCTGGCCTGGGTCCCCCCTTTCCCATGCGGCCCGGACTGGGCGGGGGTGGCTCAGGACACTGCCAGGCCCCGTTCGCAACCAGGGGCCCCAATGGCTGGGGGAGGAGACACCCGTGGCTAAGATCCTAGCCCTCCCTCCCCCGGTGTGGCTGCAGCTTGGCGGGGCCCTGCTGCCAGCTCGGAGCAGCGGAGGGGTGGCCGGAGCCTGCCCAGCCACCCACACGGCCTGGGGGAGGGAGGGCAGCTGGGTTCTGTTTTGGCAGAGCCCCCTCCATGCACTTGCTGGCTGGACTCTGCAGTTTTCATCCAGCCCCTCCCAGCACGGCCTGAGATCCTGGTACAGCTCCAGCATGGCCTGGCCCAGCCCCCTGCAGCTTCTGTGTGAAATTTTAACCCTTCCAATGCTCAGATAAGACTTGCAGACCTCCTCCTCCCTTGAGTAAGAGGATAGAACAGGAGGAATACACCAAAGGCAGTGAAGTAAGAGCCAAGTTTCCAGATGGGGGGAGATTGAGGAGACGCTATGAAAGTTGGTCGAAAAATTATTTTTGTAAGTTATGGAGGTGGACTGTACTGCACTGAAAATTCCTATAAATTGTGGGAAAAGACATGGGGGGGTAGAAGTGTTTGGGAAAAAGATCCTTC
>WBND01001859.1:0-39168 GCA_013398595.1 Tychaedon coryphoeus
GCTCTAAGAGGGACTAAGCCTCTCATAGAAACTGTTTAATTCCAGGGAAGTAACACTTTTAGCTTGGAATATTCTCTGCTAGAGACTGGAAGGGGCAGCCAATAAAGCAATGGTTGTGGAAAGAAGAGGAGTGGGCAGCCCAACACTCAGAGCTCGGTGTCCTGAGCCCCTGTTCTGCCCAGCTTCAGTGTTCACAGCAGTTTTAATAATTCATCCAAAAACATCAAAAACACCACTAGAACCAAATTAACTACTTGTTCCTCACTTGTGCTCTAGCTGAAGGTTTTGCTTCCCCAACACCAGAAGCTGAAGGCAAGGAACACCACAGAGGGAAAGATTCTAAATAATTCAACTTTCCTGCTGAGCTGATGTATTAGCTCAGAGCTCTCAGGGCTGGGATGAATGGATTTAAAGCCAGGGCTGGCACGGGTGCCAGGGTCAACTCCCTAGGAAAGGACATAAGCAGCAAAATGGAAATCAGCTGGGTTTTGTAGGAAATCTTTGTGAAATTATTTGACCTTTTAAATTTAAGAGCAATGAGAAAATGAGTGTCCCATGCCCCGGATCCAGCAGCAGCCAACTGCTGCAATGGGAGCAGCCACCCAGCACTGGACGGGGAAGAAAAACGTCCAGCCATGAAAACAGCAAATCCTACCACGTACCAAACACCACCACACAGAGGGACACACACAGGAACCTTTGCTACTGGAGCTCTGAGCTGAGTGAGGTTCATCACACCTGGCCAGGCAAGGGAAAGGTTTTTTATCTGCAACTGCTGGGTGAGTGAGACCCCACAGTGATCACAGATCCATCAGTAGGGAATCCCAAGAGGATCTACAAGGTTATTTCATTTAAATTTGATGTACCATCCCCAAACTGCCCCAGCACACACAGGGATGCTGAACCCTCACACATCCCTGGCTGAGATGGGACACTGGGGTTTGGGACTGGCTGGGTGGGACACGGGGTGAAAACCACAGCAAACCACAGCAAACCCCAGCTCTGGAGGGGAGCCTTGACCCTGCCAGGAGAAGGGGAAGCAAACAGCCTGGCTGCCAGCTGTGGAGACCAGGAGGCACAGCTGGATAGATCCCACAACACTCATCCTTCTGGCCAGGTTGTTTTTTAAAGCGTAGCTACACCCTGCCTTTAAGTAGCCCAACAGATGCTGCTCAGGTGTGTGCTTCCTTGAGCCTCCATCCATCCTTCCCTGGCTTCCTGTCTCTCTCCAGCTGCCCCTGACACCCTCCCCACCAATGATGGCCCCTGTGTGCTCCCAAACCCCCTCACCCTACTCACATCCTCCCGGTGTCACCTCTCTGCACTGTCCCCAGCACCAGAGATGTCACCACTCCCATTCCAAGACAGGATGCTGCATTAGCCAAAATTACTTTTCCAAAGGTTTACATCCATTTTTTGTTATTTGCCAAACTTGGAACCCATGTTCAAAAGCATTTCTTTAAGCCATGCAGGGAGAAGCCCTCCTACAGCACCACAGTTTTCCCTCTTTGCAGTTCATCCATCATTCCACACCAATTCTCAGATTTTTACACCATGCTGCTTTAAGTTTCTAGACACTGGTTACTAAAACTCCTCAACCCTGAGTATTACCATGTCATCATCATTAGGTTTCAGAGCCAACAGTGTCAGTGCAATTAGGTACAGCTCATTAGCATACTGCCTGCATGCTCTGAGCAAGTACAGTTCCAACAAGAGGTCTGCTGCCTCCTTCACAGCCCAGAGCACACACTGCTCAGGGGCTCCATCAAAACACCTGCGAATTTCAGTTCCCATTCCTGGAGTAAATTGGATAGTAAAGATTTAGGGGGCAGATTAAATAAAATTTTCTACCAAAATTGTCGCGAGAAAACCAATAACAGCTGAATTAAATGTGAAGACCCAACATAACCCTCATCTATCCCTTCTGCCCAACCAAGACCATCGCGCCGGGTGGGAGAACCCGGCTCTGCCCGGTGCCCACACAGGGCATTGGTAATGCAGAACTTTGGCCAACCCATTCCCTGGAGCCTGGGATCCCCCTGGGCACTCACCAGGAAGCGAACATCGTCGAAGCCGTTCAGGAGCAGCTTGCTCTCGTACTGCTGCAGGCCGATGGACTCCAGCCACTCCCCAACGCTCTGCTCCAGCATCCGCGAACCTGACGAGAGAGGAATCGGCAGCCGCTTGAACAGGGAGAAACCGTTCAGGCGGTAGCAGCGGCACTCTGAGGAGGACAGATGGCATTGCCACATCATAGTCATTACCATAAAGAAACTCAAAAAATTATGCTCAGAGTACAACAAATCAGCGGGCAGACAATTCCTCTTGTGTGCACAGAGCATGGACAACAAGCTCGCAGTGCCTCCGCGGGCTCCGGGTGCAAATCTGTGCCGCAGTTCACACTCAGGAAAGAAACTCCTCGGCCAGGCAAAGATTCAGAGGCGCTGCTGGGGCGCTGAGATCACAGGCACTGCTGTCAGGGCTCGTGAGTTCCTCGCCAGGCAAGCACATGAAGCCCAACCCCACGGGGATGCGGATCCACTCCTTGGCTCAGCGGAAGGGGGCGGGAGGAGAGCAGCAAACTTCCACCCGAGGCATTCCCAGGCAGTCACAGGTGCAAGGGAAGGGAGCAGAGCTGTGCCAGTCCTCTCACTCACACACCTCTGGACACAGGCTCAGTAGGGAGCACGGAGCAGCCTGAGAGAAAACAGCTTCATGCTCGGACACGGCGGATGCTCAGGGAAGCAGCAGGCAGAGCGGCTGTCCGCGGGAAGACACGCAAGACAAAGGAAGCACAGACTGCAGCAGCAGAGAGAAAGGGCTTGTGCTCTTCCTCCCCAGCAGTCCTGAGAGAGGCAAATCATGGCAGGGTCTTCGTCTCACTGTTACTGTGTTATGGGGACCCCAGGCACGGATCTGGCAGCCCTGGCTCTGTCATGCTACCAACGATCCGGTCACTTGGCACTCCAGCACTCTGCCTGGACCTCTTGGCATTCCAGCACGCTGGCCCCAGAGAGCCCAGCCCCACTGCTGCACCGTGTGACAGCACAGCCAGGACAGCTCTCACCCAACACTGCTGGTCCTGCCAGGTGCTTTGCCCTTCCTTCATTTTCCTCAGCCGAGCGCAGCCGCCGAGTCGAGCCCCTCGCTCAGCCAGGGAGCAGCTCTGCAGGAAGGAGGCATTTCGGTTCCCTGCTTCCGAGCCACGGCAAAAGGAAAAAAGCAAATGCAAGCACACTCTCTCCTCTTCCTGCAGCAGCTCAAGTCCGAGCCATGCCCTTGCACCTCCCCTTCAGTCTCTGATAAAGGATATTCCTCCCAGCACCAATGGAAGCAGTGGCAGATGAGCTCTCCCTTCCCTCATCCCTGGGATGAGTCCAATGACTTGTTACTCTCCTCTAGTAAAGCTCAAGACCTTAAGTACGACCAAAAAAAAAGTTCAGAGATTTCCTTTTCATCAGAGAATTTGCTATGCAAGACAGGCAGATTTTCGGGCTCCCTGGCATGTCTGTTTCCAGCACGGATGCAAAGAAAAGGATGATCCGGAGACTCCCGTTTGCTTCCTTTGAACGTCCAGGTCAGCTGAAGCAGTTTGGTACCTTCCAGCCATCCCTCCCCACGGTGCTGCAATGGCTGCACACACAGAGCTCACGGTGTCACCTGCAGATTCCTGGGGTAATTCCTGCTGTCTGCTCCCGGGGCTTGCTCCTGTGCTGGTATTTGGGAGCTCCGGCCGGTCCCTCCAGCGCACGAGATCACAAAACGTTTCTGCCTCCCTCCCCTGAGCCAGCCTGTGCTCCGGGGCAGCAGCTCAGCCCGGACTGGGAGCCAGGAGCTCCCGCTTGCCAGCTCTCCATCCCCCCCTCCATCCTTCCCCCGCCGGTCCCTGCGCTCTGCCGGCGGCTGCGGCGGCTTTGTCTGAGCCGCGAGCCCCGCGCTCCGCGCTGTCCCTCCCTTCTCCTCATCCTCTCCCCCCTCCCAGCGCTCCCACCCGCCCGGGAGGGAGGCAGCGGCTCCGTAACTCTCCAGTGGAAATCACTGACTCCTCAGTATTTACTCGATGATGGACAACACGGCTGGGGGGTTTTAAAAAATGATGTCACAGGTCTGCTTCGACAGATCCGAGTGATTTGTGGCTGGCTCAGAATTAATTTATCAAGAGAAAGGTGAGGAAGTGCCTGCTGCTACCACAGCATTCCTGGGAGCTGTCGAGGTATTGGGAGGGGGAATGAAACCACAGCAACTCCTTCTCCTGAGCTCCTGAATTTAATTTTTGAAATTACTTACTCTATTCAGCCCTGCATGCACTTGTAAATACACTTCTGCTTTTTAAAGGGAAACCTACAGTGATACCAACTGCAGGTTTTCTGTTTACAAAACCCTTTCAAGTCATGACAAAATGAAGAGAGGGAAGTATTTCAATGGAGGAAATGGAGGGGTTTCCTTTAAAAAGAGAAGAGCAGACACCTAAAACATTCCAGGCTGAAAACTACAATGCCTAAAACTAAAATACACCTGATATCTGTGTGTTACAAGGATGGTACAAGAACGGAAGAATCACAGTACTTGTACCCCCTGGCAAGATCCTGATCACAACTTCTGACTGAAACAAACTCCTATTTCTCAGCTCCATCCTTCCCCTTATGCTCCACATTCTGGGAATTCTGCCTTTGATCTTGCAGCTGGCAGGAGGGCAACCAGTGGGCAGAGCTGGAATGATGAGTGCATTCCCAAAGCTGTGGTGCCTCCTGCAAGGCTCTTCTCAAGTCCCACAGCACAGAGAGGAAGAGGCTGCCAGAGCTCAGGAGGGGCTTTCAGGTGTTATTGTTTCAGTAACAACCTTTAGTGTAAAGTTTGCATTTTTCTGGAGGACAAAATCAGTGCGTGGGCTGTGCTGGACCAACATCACCCCACCTGCTCATGGAAATTCGGTGCAGAGAGACACAAATGTCTGTTCCAAGGCCAAACTCCCTTAAGAAAAAGGGCAGGTGGAGTTTGGTATCCCCAAAATGATGGTGTTCCTTGACTGCCCAAGCTCCAGGAAAGCCTTGCCAGCCCTTACCCAGACATAAGGCAGTGATACAGATTCACTGCACATACAACCAGCTCCAAACACACTTATCCCCACAGGAGCTGCCAACAAGGTATTTCACCTTCCCAGACCCCAAGCTAGTCACGAGCCCCAATATCCACAAACCTCACTCATTTTAAAGATGACAGAGCATTTGGGGAGCTCCCTGCAGCTCTCTGCACTTTCACCATGACCTGAAGCACAATAGTTCCACAAAAAAAGCCCTGTGCAGGAAAAGCCAAATGTGTGAGAGTTCCCAGTGAGGGGCTGGCAGAGCTCTGCCTGCTCCAGGAAAAGAAGGCACAAACAGGGAATGTGCCCAGCAGATCTGCACACGAGGGATCCCAAACCGAGCGTGACAGAGCACAGCCTGTGGGAAAAGCCCTGGCTCCAGGACATGGCAGCTCCTGTGCCCACCTGCTCCAGGGTTCCCATCTTGCTGGGAGCTCCCTGCACAGCTGCAGGAGCACTGGCTCTCCCTCTCCCCTCCATGTCAGACCTTTCCCTGGTGTTATCAATCCATCACAGCCTAGACCTGTGGAGGGCTGCCAGAGCAGGAGCACAAACCCACTCAGAGCTTCAACTCCTCTGCAAAGCCACCCAACCCTGGAATGCAGAGCCTGAATCAAGCTAAACTCCCACTGGGAACAGTGGGTTCCTCCTCACCTAAGCAAAAACCTGAGTGACAAATGGATATGAGGTGAGCTCTGTCACAGCCCCGGTGAGCTGTGTGTGCGGATCTGCATCAGCATCTCATCAGGAGGAGCTGCTGCCCATCCCGAGTCAGAGCTGCTCTGCTGCAGCAGCCTGGAGGTGAAGGATTTAAAAGAACAGAATCCCTCGTGGTGGCAGCTCTCCAGCAAGCTTCAGTTCTGCTTTTGCTCACGATTCAAAGGCAGAGAAGGCAATTCACATTTTAAGTCTCCTCCAGGAACCTTGTTCAGTGGGTATCAATACCTGCAGCTCTGTGCACTTAGAAATGCCCAGCATCACCCTCCCCGAGGCACCTGGCAGATTAACCACATGCAAAGGGCACAGACAGCATGGCACCCACACTGACCCACCACTGGCACCATCCAGCCCTGCTCAGCAAGCTGCTGCCCTCATGGAAATTGCTGGGAGGAAAATCCTGCAGCTGCATTCTGGAAAATTAAAGCAATCTTCCCAAGAAGTGTAGAATTAAAATTGCTGGCAGCAGCACTGAGCATCATGGGGGAACCCAGGTCTGCTCTCCTGTGCCAGAGCATTCCTTGCAGAGCCAAAGCAGGTGAAAGATATCCACACACAGGAGCCAGCAGCTTGTTTGTGTGCAGAGCACAGCCAGGACAGACAGACACATGCTGGGTACTCTACCTGAGATCCTGTGCTGCTCCTGGGAGAAGTCAATGCCTTCACCGATGGAACTCATGATCTTTTCAATCTGGAAATAGAAAAAGCATGTGTTGCATTATTCATAAAGCCTCAGGAAAAGGTAAAAGCAGCCCAGGATTTCATCTCCCACATGACAGCTGAAGAAATTCAGGAAAGGATGTTAAGGTATCACTGAACCAGAAGAGGTATCCTGAACACCTTGCCAGGGTAGGTCTTTGCTGGGATGGATGGCTCAGAGGGATATGTAGAGGTTGAGGCTTTGCTGAGCCTTCCATTCCACAGCTTGCCAGTGCCTGGAAATAAAAAGCTTCAACAAAACCATCCCTCTGGAGCACAGGCTGGGGGTAAGGAAGGAGCCCCAACCTCCTCACTCACCCTGCAGGAGCACACAGCCCCTACATCAGCAGTGAAGCTGCAGCAATGCTGTCACCCACTCCTCCCCAGCAAGCAGATTGAGAGCTCAGCTTCCCCACACTCTGTTCTGTTGGGCATTTCTGTTTTGGCTTGATTTATTTTTTTAAACCACCACATTTCCCAATGCTACGCATGGAGCTGTGCTCCCACCAGAGCAGGTGCTTCCAAAGGGCTTGAAAACAGATTGTTTGGGATAGCAGCATCATGGGGCAAATGCCTGAAGGACCCAGGAGAGGGAGCAGGAGACAGCTCCATCTCTGACCAAGCAACTCACAGTCTACAGCTCCAAGCAAACCTCAGGCAATGAGGAAGAAAAGGTACAAGCTCTGCTGGAATGGGTCTGAGTCCACTTAAGAGCGGCATAGAAATAGCTGCATTTGCCACACACACACAAAAGAATAAATGAATGCAAGTTGCAATTCCCAGTGAACCTTCAGGAGACTTCCTTAAATGACAAGAGATTCTTGAGCAGAATTTGTAAATTGAGGTTTCCAGTGCAGTGGTGCAGAGGGAGAACTGACAATTCCCAGGTTAGTTTGTAAGAGGTAAGACCTGAGCAACCGCAGCTCAGCTGGTCAGTTCAGACACTCCAATACTCTCAGCACTGAACCCCACTGTTTCCCAAAGAGCAACACATTCAAGAGGCTGGTTGCTTACCCCAGTCTTCACTCTATAACAGAGCAGAAAACAAAAAATAATAAAAAAGTAAAAAAAAAAAAAAAAGTGCCTCCAGTAAGACTCCCAAAAGGAAATCTCCCAAACAAACACCCCTGCGAGGCACTTCTGAGTGGCTGCTGCTGAATGCAAAGTGACTGGCCACAGAGTGGGGGAAGAAACCTCAACTCTTACTCAACTTTTTTCTCCTGGTCATTTAAGGACATATTTGGGGAAGGAGTCCAAGTTTCCCTGGACTTCACCCCTGGCTGTCTCTGCCCTGCCTGGCTCCCAGTGTGAAGCTGTGTTTGGTGAGTCCCCAACCACTCCAGTGGTGTGAGGAGCTCCTGGGGATGCTGCAGGAGGCTGGATCTGACTGCCACGCACACCCAGGGGCAGTTTGGAGCTGAGCTCCACCAGAGAGGGGTGGTGGTGAAACAAAAAAAAAAAAAACACTCTTACAAGGCTCCTGCCAAGGCAGATGTCCGGGAAGCCCCTTCCTCCTGCAGGGAGCAGCAGGCACTGCACTTGCAGTGTTCAGTCTCCCCAGGGACCAGGCAGTCCTGTGAGCTGTAACAGCTGGTAAGGATGTAGGTTCTCTGTCCCTGGAAAACGACGAGGATGAGCTCCTCTCCTGGGCTTGAAATGCAGTTAATGTCCATTTACTAGGAGATCTGAAAATCAGCCTGGGAAAACAATCAGAATCCCAGCACATAGAGCAGAAATGGGAAGTATGATCTAAAAAGAAATTCCAGTTAGGAGGGGTTTGGAGTCAGTGGACACACGGATCCTGTCCTAAGGCAAAAGCATTCTTTGCTCCTCAGCCCCTGGACAGAGCCAGGACTCGAATGTGATCTTTGCTGGCACTGCTGCATTCATTCCAACAAGAACCAGCAAAGCAGATGGTTTGGACCCCAAAAGCAGCAAATGCTCTCCAGCAAAACCTTTGAATTTCAGAGTGCCCTCAAGTACCCTCAGGACATCATGGCCATGCAGGACTGGAGGGAAATACAGGGGTGGTGCAGAACCAGCCCCATTCCCAGGTTACACCAAGGGCCCTGGCTCTGGAAGTTCTACTCCCTTCCATGGACAGGCACTGAGCCCGAGCTGCAGAGGATTCCTGGGACACTGACACAACCCTGTGTGATTGCTGCCCAATTTGGGTCTTGAGGTCAATTCAGTTCAAACCCCAGATGTTTAAGGACATTAAACTTTGCAGACTGGTGTCCACCAGCTCAGCACAAGGTGCATCTCTGAGCTGGAGCTGCTCTTGTACCTTGTCTGGGAATCTCTAACTGGATTCAAATTGCAAATTAACTCTGATGCCAAGTTCCTTTGTTTCCATCGTGCTGCTCTCTCCTAATTTGAGAGAGACTTGATGCTGTCCAGGCTCAGCCCCCAGCACTGCCAGCTCTGCAGTCCCAACACTGCCTTGAGGACTTGCAGGTGCCTCTGAAGCACTGAAACACCCACGACCTTTTCCTCAAAAGCAGGGAATTGCCTTGTGCTATATAAAACTGAATGGAAATTAAAGAATCACGTGGCAGAGGATTACCTTTCACAGCCCTCCTCTGCCAAGTGCCGGTCACGGTTACACACAGTCCCAGCTATTACCATTAATGCAGAGGGAAATCCTGGCCTGCCCTTGGCTCTCCACGAAATGCAAACACCTCAAACAGACTCACACACCACCTCAAACACGGGTTTATGGCTGACCAGCTTGGTTTAACTGTTAGGGGGCTGCAAAGAGAAGAATGAGGAGAAGGACAAGCCTGAAGAGGGAATCACTGCTTTAGAGCATCCCTATCCTCTGCAGCCTTTCCTCAGCTGCACTCCAGCATGGACATGGGGCTGAAGAGAAGATACCTTGAAAATAGCCTACGCTAGAGTTTTTTAGCCTGTTCTTTCCCACTGGTTAATTATTAAAATACAAAAATACCATGTTTAAATATAGCGCTGCAGCTCAGACTTAGTTGTAGCCTGAACACTCAGTTCTGATTTGTTTTGGCTTAACCTGTATTTTTCCACTGAAAGCACCAAGTGCCCATCTCTGATTGTGCTGTGGGGTGAGTTTGGGGTGGGGATTCTATGGTTTGTCTTACAGCCACAGAATAAAACCACAAAATGCTTCCCCCTTCTAAATTAATACAACCATATCTGTTATCCCTGATGCAGAGGGGCAGCTGGCTCCATGCTGGGACAGTGAGGGTGAGCCAGTGAGTCCTCAAAGCCTACCAGGGAAGGAAAAACTCCTGCACACTGAAGTGCTCTGAGAGAAGGAAAGGCTGCAAGGACAGGAGTGTCCCTCATTAACCCCATAGCAGGAATGTGCCTGGAAGGAGCTGTGGAGCAGGATTGGAGCTCTTGGATCTATTTGTGCATTTGCCCACATTTGGTGAAAGATACAAATGCCCTGAGAAAAGGAGCTGGGTGTGGCTGAGAGTCCAGCAGGGCTGGGGTGAGCTCTTCAGCCAGGCAGGCATCCATAGCAACTGGCCAGTGACTCCAAAACAGAACTGATTCCAAACAAACCATCCCGAGCAGAGTTCTGCTAACAGAGGAAGAGCCACTTGTTTGCAGAAGGGCAGTGAGGCCAAGCCAGCCTTGTGCCACACCAAGGTCTGTCCTGCTGCAGGACAGGAAACATTTCCACAGCAGAGTCCTGCACAGTAATTCCCCACCTCAGTGCTCATGGCAGGAGCAGCCAATGGCTCCTTACACGGGCAGGATGCAGGATGGCTCCTGTTCTCTGATCCCAGCCTGCAGGAGCTGC
The DNA here is from genome assembly GCA_013398595.1 of Tychaedon coryphoeus. Lineage (NCBI taxonomy): Eukaryota > Metazoa > Chordata > Aves > Passeriformes > Muscicapidae > Tychaedon > Tychaedon coryphoeus. The sequence goes on from WBND01001859.1 coordinate 10,284, forward strand.
AGGGACCCAGAGAAGGCCAAGTCCCACACCTGTGTAGAGGGCACACAGTGCCCCACAGAGGCTCTGCTCCACAGCCAGCCCCGTTCCACACCTGCCCTGATGGATGCCAAGCCATGGGGTCCATACTGATCTCTCCAGCTTTTCTTCCCCAAGCCACGGCTGAAGTTTGAAGCCAATGAACCCACTGGGAGAAATGAGGGCCATTAAATCAGCCCCAGGGCTTTTGTCCCCAGAATAAAGAGCTTCACACAACACAGGCTGTCTGCCCATACACAGGGTAGGAGCCTCATTTGGACAGCACCAGACTGACCATCACTCTGTCAGGGTGACACTCACCCAGTCCTGGAGGCATCTTGATGCTCCTGGAGCTTTCTGAAAGGGGCTTCATAAACCCTCACCTTACAGTCACCATCAATGCAAATGCAGAAGTTTGTTCTCAGTCTCTGCACGCAGCATCAGAGACTGCCAAGGACACAGCAAGGTCACCCTGAGAGAACTAAAATCACAGAATCCTCAAACAGTTTGGGTTGGAAGGGACCTTAAAGCTCATCCAGTCTCACTCACTGCCATGGGTAGGACACCTTCCACTGTCCCAGGCTGCTCCAAGCCCTGTCCAGCCTGGCCTGGGACACCTCCAGGGATCATGGGGCAGCCACAGCTGCTCTGGGCACCCTCTCCCATGGCCTCCCTACCTTGTGTGGGTCAGTATCTTCTTCTGTGGTCCCTTACCAAACTGGTATCTTAAAAATCACCAGTGATTCCTGAGCACCAAGAAGAGGACCTGCAGTGCACCTGCACAGGCCTCAGACTCTGAGCAGCGAAGTTACTCAAATAAAGGTCTGTAATTAAATAAAACCACACAGAACCAAGTGCACACTATCTGCCATATGGAGGGCATTAGTGCACTATAATGACACCCTGCAGCAGGAGTATAATTAAGAATATAGCAGGATTCCTATTATAAATCCTTATTACTGAGGTTCATAACCTATTGTACAAACCCGCCCGGGGCTCAGGCTCAGCACACAAGAGCAGCTCCAGCAGCAGATTTCAGTCTTGAAAGCTACTTACAAAGTTGAGTGGAAAGGTTATCAGTCTTTTAAATTTCTGCAATTCCAGGAGAGTGTCAGGAGTTAAGACTTCATTATTTCCAAGCTTTAACAGCTGGGGGATGGGACAGATTTGGTTTCAAATTATAAAAAAAAACCAACCCCCACACAAGCTGCATGTACAGCTTCAAACTCCTTTGAGCACAGCAAACCCTCTGTGAATGATGTGAGCAGCCCCTGAGCACAACAAACCTCCCAGTGATGATGAGAGCAGCCCCACCACAGCCCAGGCCAGCTTTAAACTCCAGGGGAGAACTTTGAGCACGTGAGGTTGAGAGATGATGCTGGGGCAGCACAGAATCATTGGCACTTCTATTCTGCAACAATGCCACAGCAAACCTCACATTACTGACTGATACTGCATCCCTGAAGGAGGAAGGGAGGCTACTCAGACTCAGCTGGGATATATTCTGGAGCAGAAGAATGGCAGGATTGCAGCATCCACCAGCATGTCTGAAAGGGATGCAGCAAGAGTGGGATCTGGGATGATACCTGCTGACTCTTAATACAGGTACAGACCTGAAAATCTTGGATTTGGGCCATGAATCTCATTTCTAGGTTGGTGACAGCTCATAAACCATTTCTGGTTCAGTTTATGATGCTTCAGCTTCTGTTCTCCCATTGCCATCCCGTGGAGCACACGGCTCATATTTCACCACTCAGTATATTCCATGTCTCCAAAAGACACCAGCCTGTATGAACTCAGCATAACAAACTCCAGAGGCCTGGAAAACATAATGCTCCATTTATTAATTCAAAGCTAAACTGCACCAGCCAGTTGTTCACGGCACATTTGAGCGCTCGAATCCAGAGTTCCCGTGCTCCATCCTCCCCCAGCAGCCTTCCACAAAGCATAGAGACTTGCTGAATTTATTTCAAATCATTCTGCAACTGTTTGCCAGTGATAAAGGCAAACACATTTTCTGGCTTAATATGGTCTCTGAGAAATTCATTTGGATGGGGACCAGGGCCTGTTGCTTCATGCCACTCTCCAGTCTGTGTTTTTGTACAAATCCCAAAGTTACAAATACAAACACGTACCAAAAGGAACTTATGGTATAAACTTGAATTTCACAACAGTTTATGATGGATCTGCAGTATCACAGCCCTCCAAATATCAATGTTGTTTTGACAAACAGTAAAATCCAACACTGACATGATAAAGAGAATGGCCAAATGCAGCAACACATCTGCCCACAGCAAGGAAACAACTGGACAATGGCTACTCTGAATCACCATAAAAAAGAAATTCAGAAAGCACTGAACCAATTTACTGTCTCTCCATATTCCTGCATCCTAACACAAACCCCAAAGAAGCATAAGGCTCTCCAGCAAGGCTGGCTCTGGCCTGTGGGACAGAGCAGTGAAGCTGCTCCAGGCTGGAGAGAGAGATTTAAAGACTTTTTAAAATAAAAGCTTCAGAAGCGCTGGAAGATGCGACGTAAAGCGGAAGAGAACATAATGAAGGACTGGATTTAGTAAGGACACTGCGGCCGGACATTTCTGTTCCTAAAAACCAAAAATGTCCCCAAAACGCCAGTGATCACAAGGCTGTTACATAACCAAAACATCCGTCAGAGCACCAGTCAGTCACACAAGAATCAAAAGCTTCTGATTCACAAATACTGAGTTCACACACTTGAGAAGCTCCCAGAAACACACACAGGTGGATGGAGCTGCTGGACTGGCAAATATCACCTCTGTTGTGTCCAACCCTTGCTGCTGGAACAAAGCATGCCTGGTCTTTACATTTGCCTTTCAGCACACTGGTTTTCCTGTAAAACCAGGAAATTGTCTTACACTGGCTTGGATTGGCTTAGTTCCACATTGGCTCACAATTCCAACAGGCTTTCCAGCAGCCTTAAAAATGGTGGAAACGCAAAAGCTTTCACTTCAGAAAGTTCATCAGGCTGAAGGAAATCTCACCACTGGGGGCAAAGAAGAGATTGGACAGGAGGGATGATGTAAGAATTCCTGACCTTAGCACAGGAAAAACAGGAGGAAACATTGGGATATGGAGACAATAGAATAATCAGCCCAATAATTAAGCTGATTAAAACCTTGATGGCCATGCTTGTTAAGCAGAAATCAAGACCAAAAATACTGACCCCACTACAGCTTGTACCCTAGTCAAAAGCAAATTACAACTATTTCAGACAAGGAGGAAACTGGAATGTGAGCTGAGGGTGAGGGTCTGCTTGGGGCAGGGGACACTTGGGGACAATTCAAGCCACCCTGCTTGGTCCTACAGCCAAATCCAGGGCAAGCTGAGATTTGAACACCTGAACCAAGAGAATAAATGGAACATTTTGGGAGGCAGAGGCTGATGCCTGAGCTTTTACACCATGCAATTTCACCAGGCACAAAACCAGCAGCTCTTCCTGAGTAACAAGGGGAATATTTGCATTTTCTTTCAACGGTGCTGGCTGGCAGCTCTGAATTTCAACTCCTGGCTGTTTTAAGGCAGTGGCAGGTTTTGCATCAAAAGCTTTCCAGAAAGTTTCACATTTCAATGCAAATGTTGTTAATCCTCCAAAGTAAGCCTGTAATTAAGACACTGATTCCACAGGGTACTGGAGCACCCAACAGTCCAGACAAGGTTTAAAGGCGCCCACCCACAGCAGCCACAGCCTCCAGCAAGTTACCTCCCAGCTCCAAGTCTGAGGTGGGAGGTACCACAGATGTGCCACCTGCTCCTGGCATCCATCCTTAGGGGACATCAACAGCCCAAAAACGGGTCAGGAACCAGTGAAACATCACATTCATGGTTACTGCAGATGCAAAGCATTCCTTTTGCAGGAGACATGGAGCACCACTGAAGTTACTCATCAGAGATGAATGTCCAGTGCCATAATTAACTACACAATATCCATTAGTTCTTCAACTAATTCACTTGGAGGGAAAAAAAAAAAGTGGTGGACTGTGCACCTCCTTTTTTATAAGAAAACCTAAAGTAATATGCATATTTTATTCAGTTCCCTAAATCTTTTTGGAAGGACGTTTAATCTCCTAGGAGGACTTAAGTCAGAACACAGAACTACAACCTCATTTTGTGAGATGGATACTGGAACCTCTAAAATTCAAATTCAGCATGGGAACAGATGACTTGATAGCAGGCAGCTGGAAGTGGAGGATGTCAGGGGATATTAAGGGCTATCAGGAGCCAGGTTTGAGGCTAATTCCCAGCAGCTTTCCTTGTTCTTTGCCCTGATCATTTAACAGATCGTTTTTCTTACCAGCACCTACAAGGCCTCAGGCCATGACTGCAGACATCCCTGCTCGGAGCCTGGAGCACGAACCAGGCTGAAGGGCAGGTCTGGAGCTGCTCCACAGAGCAGGAAGGCAGAGCAGCAGCAGGTTAATCTGCCCTGAAATGGGGCTGGGGGCTAGAGCCCCCCTCCCTCAGAGGTGCAAATACAGGTTTTGTACCAAACCCCCTGTGAGCTGCTGCTGCCCCACTCATCCCCACCTGCTCAATATTCATGAGCCAGTGATGAAAACCAAATCCATCACTTCAGCCCTCAGACAGGCTTGGAAAGATTAAAATATTGATGCTGACTGAGAGCTCTACCCCCTCACACCCCTCCTTACCCCTACCCTGCTTCTCCCCAGAGCAGGACTGTGCATTTTCAGCCCTCACCTCCCTGGGCAATACATGGATGTTTGGTGCAGGAGTTTCTCTGCCCTGCTCACACAGAAGTCCCACCTGACAGCAGCTGCAGGGGCACCACTCCCATCCCAGCAAGGAGCAGGGTCAGGGGCAGATGGGACAAGGTCAGGGGCAGTTGGACAAGGTCAGGGGCAGATGGGACAGGGGCAGATGGGACAGGGGCAGGGGCAGATGGACAAGGTCAGGGGCAGATGGGACAGGGTCAGGGGCAGATGGGACAGGGGCAGATGGGACAGGGGCAGATGGGACACAGGCTGAACAGGCTCCTGGACAGCACAGAGCACAAAGCAACACTCTGGGCCAGATCCTTGGAGCAGGGGAGCTGCAACTGGGAACAGGGACGAGCTTTGCCAAGTGAATCATTCCTTCCCCATCCCACCCTTTTGGCAAAACCAGCACCACCTTCCACTTCCAACAAAGGGCATTGGCAGCGCTCGGCCAGGGCAAGGACGTGACCCTTGGCTTGCAAGCAGCAGAGTTGCTGCTGTCCCCAGTCAGCCACCACAGCCCAGAGCAGGGTCAGCTCAGCTCTGCTGTGGATCTCATCTGCCCAGGGACACCACAGGTCCCTCCCCAAGCCCCTGTGCCCTGCACAGACACAGCTGCTGCTGGCCAGGCCAGCAGGCAGAGTCCTCAGCTCGCTGGTACAGCTGGGAGCCACAGAGAGCTGCACATGATCACTTCCCTCCTTAGTCACCTGCATAAAGGCCATTAAAACTAATAGAGTAATATAAATCTTGCCATTGTTTCCTCTCAGCACAGAGGGAAAGCCAAACCATTGCTAACAGGGGTGGCTCAACAAGGTTTATACTGCCCTGGTAAATCCAATTCTGAGCAGCTGCATTATCCCATCCAGGGAACTAATTCAACACACGACCACAGAATTACATTTATGTTTAAATCTCACTGTTGCCATTATGACCAGCCAGACTTTTTTAAAAGTGAGACCTGCCCCATTGCAGACAGATGTGAATTTTTCACATTCTTTCTCTGATTTCCTCACCTAAACATGAGGGGAAGGAAAAGCAGATTCCTCTCCTGGGGCTTGTCCGGCTGCCTCAGGGGAAATGAGGGATTTGTTTACAGGCAGGAGGAAGCAGCTCCAGGGTTCATCTGAGCAGAGGAAGCACAGGCAGTGCAGGCAGCCCAGCACTTGACCTCTGCTACCAATGCAGTCGTGCCAAAGGCTTCTGCCCTTTGAGTGTCTGCTACAAACAGCTCAGAAAAAAGCACAGGGAATTATCCAGCCCTTCCAAAGAACCTTCTGCTGCAGAGCCTTTCCCTAAGCCATGGTACAACTGACCTGGGCAATTAACAGCGAAGCCTCTCTGGCCCAAGCAGCTGCAGAGGAAAATATCTATTTGGCAACCCCGAGACCCGGCAGGGAGTGAGGGGGAGGGAGAGAACGGACTGAGGGATGGATTCTCACGTTGCTCTTAGCATCTCTAAATACCTCCCTCTTCCCCAGATGATAATTTTCTCTCCAGTCAGGGTTGGAGAGGCAGATGAGCATCAGCCAGTGCAGGGGCACAACCCTCCCCTGGGTTTCCACGCCCTGCACACGCGGCTCCACACCCCCAGCACCACGCCAGGGGTTTTAGCTCCTTTTCAGAGTACAAAGAGTGGTTCATCCGAGCTTATCTCTTCTGTAGCCCCGGCTCTCCCAGCACAGAATCATCCCCAAAGAATGTTTCAGTAATGTTGCGGTGCTGAATTTCAGAGGGATACTTAATCTTGCCCCAGTGGCTCTCCAGGGCCAACTCTCTGAGCGTGAAATATTTAACTGTCCGTGGGCGTACGATATCATAATAAAGTGACTGCTAACCAGCCGCTGAAATAAGCGTGTGAGGAGGAGAGCAGGAGCTATCAAATACACAAACCAGCCTAATTACTGTCTTCCTTCATTCCCCGTGAACCCCCAGGCACTGCTCACACTCCCCAGCAGCAAGGACCAAGCAACACAACACTTCTAAGATATTGGGAGAGTCAACAGGGAAGAACTAGGAGGAAATCAGGAGAAAAGTTGGTGAAGAGCATTGTTACCAGGTCTTTCTCATTTTGGGGATGTGAAAACACACCTGGCTTGCCTAAAAGAAACCAAGCCCTGTACTTGAGAGCAAAAAACTTTGAAACTGCTTGCAATTCTGCTACTCCCCCACTCCAGTGAACTTTATCTTTTGGCATTTAACACCTTGCAGACTTCCAAGAGAGCGGGTGCCCGTTAATGCCTTGTGAGAGTTAGGGAAGCAATGGGACCCACCCAGGACCCCTGAGGGCAGCAGGGCAGAGGGGAGCTCCTGCTGCACAGTCATTCCTGGCACAGCCGCTCTTTAGCAAGCTCAGCCTTACCTCATCCCACTCCGAAGCGAAGGACGGGGACTTCTCCAGCCGCTTCTTCCCGGTGCTGCAGTTGGAGAGCGATTCGCTGCGGCTCCCCATGGCATCGTCCTCCGTCGGCGAGCAGGTCAGCAGGTCAGAGTCCGACTTGGACAGGCTGCGGCTGAGTTTGAGCTCGGCTTTGGGCTTGCTGCCCGCGTGGGCTCTGCCCAGGGCTCTGTCCCCCTCGGGCTCGGCAGCGCCGGGGTGCTGCGGGGCGCGGGGCGGGCCGGTGGCCGCGGGATCCGCCCGGCTGACGTGCTGCACCGTGGCGTACACCGCGCCCGGCCCGGGCTCCGGGCAGCCGCTCCGCGCCGCTCCCGGCGAGGGCGGCTCGGCGTCCTCCAGCTGCATAGCAGCAGGGTGGCTCGTGGCTTCCGCGTCCCCCTTGTCGGAGGAAGCGAGCCTGAAGGGGTCCTCGCTTATCTCACAGATTGGAGAAGAGCCGTGGAGCAGGCCTGAAAACTGCTCTGGCACCTGGATGTCCTGGCTCTCGGCGGAGTCCTGGCTGCGGCCGCCGCTGCTCCTCCTGTGGTCTTCAAGGGGATGAAAACGGAGAGGAGGGGGGAAATTAAAAACATGGAAGAAGCGGCAGCAAAAGTCCAGCTCTCTCCCTGCCCTCCCCTCAGCAAGGCAGGGAGAGATAAAGAGAGAACAGTTCCGTATTGTTCCGCGTGCTCAACTTGTACCCAAAGTCATGGCATTTATGAAATTCCAAACACTGGCCCGATTTACGCAATCTGGCAGCTCTCCGTGTTTTTTATTCCTGTTAACACTAACTATCAGGCCTTGCTATATAAGGCCAAGAGAAGTGCTAACTATATCCTGCAGAGAGCAAGTGAGGTGGGAGCAGCAGAGACGGAGGCTCCTGGAACATCTGATCCGTTTCCATAAAGGCCAAAGCGTTATTTAGAGCCGCGCGCCCGGCTCTTGGCACGGGCTGCAGGGTGGGAAAAGCCTGGACTGTAATCGACCTGCGAGTTCCAAAATCCGCTCCCAGAAAAACCCACTGCTTCCCTCCCTAGTGGCTTCCGAGTTTAACCTCTCCTCCCTGCTCAGGGGAGAGAAATAAACAGTTTATGCAAGAAAAAAGCTTGAGCAAAAAGTTTCTTTTGCAATGAACTGAGCACAGAGTGGTCAGAGCTGGTGGAGCGCTGGCTGCCCCAGAAACATGACACTGGTTCCCAGCTACTCCTGCCCCAGCAACCTTAATATCAGGTACCAGGGTCCTGCATAAACCATGAAGAATTGACTGATCCCAAGTGCTGACACACACACACTCACCTTCGTCACAGCTGAACGAGCATTTCAACTGCAAAAGCAAAACTTTGTCAAGCCAACAAGTCTAACTTTGGTTTCCTAGGATTCCTTCACCCTCCCAGCATTGCTTGTGAATTTTAACTGCTTCCATTTAGTGCTGAAGAAACTCTTCAGTCTGAGGAGTAAAAATTGATGCTGCAAGGGAACAATACAGCAAAAGGCTCCAATAATGAGGCTCTGAAGTGCAGAGAGGATGTTTGGATGTGAAGAGGAAATCACTTGCTTTGCAGACAGCAGCTCTGGGAAGCCAAGGCAAAGGAACCCTCCTTTCCGTGAGCAAAATAATGAGTTTTACTCTAAGCAGCCTAAACTAAACTAAACTAAACTAAACTAAAACTCTAAGTTTTACTCTAAAAGCAGCCTGTTAGCAGCAGCAGAGAGCCCAACTCAGCTCCCAGCACCTTTCCAGCACCCAGCCTGACCAGGGGATTTTCAAACACCAGTACCTGTTGGGCTTTGTGGTCTGTCCTCACACCAGAAATGGGCAGGAAAGGGCTGAATTAGTCATTTGCCTTTGTGTGGGGGTGCCAGGTACCCCGTGCCTGATGAGCATGGTGAGTCCCTCTCAAAGGCACAGGAGCAGCCACTCACTGGGATCAAGTGATGCAAGGGATTATCTCATCCTGGATCCTATGAGTTAGAGATTCCAGGACAGTGAAGTAGTTGTTGACTCTCTTGCACAGGCACATAAACCACCAGTTCTGTGACTGGAGCTGCCAAGGGGAAGGCAGGTCCCAGAGCTGGCTGAGAGGGACCAGTAGCAGCACCCCAGATGATAAGGCCAGACTAAACCCAGTTACTTTGCATAAAGCTGTGAATCTCCAATGCTGGAGAGAAACCTCAGAGGACAAACCTCAGAGGAGAGGACAGACTGGTACTAATGTAAAGCCACAGAGAGGTGAGCAAAACAGCAGTGATGGGACAGTCACATAAACCTGTGGGGAAAGAAAAACTTTTTTTTCCCAATCTCTTCCCTTCCTTGGAAACCATTTCTTGCATGCCCCAGCCGAACCTTTACTGACATTTCTGCTGAAGGCAGAGGCGGCTGGCCAAAGCTTGTGCCACGTGCTCTAACACTTGAGTCCAGCCAGAACAAAGTGCTCCAAATCCAGCTCCAGCACCTCACAAAAGGGCTCCTGTTGGACAGGAATCCCAGCCACCCACTCCTCTGCGAGCTCAAGAGGGACTCTGAAACACAGGGCAGCTGCCAGGGAAGGGATGGAGCAAGGGCAACAGCACTTGCTCAGAAATTGTGAGAAATACCTTGAAGAAGACATTTCAGAGCCTGCCCTAAAAGCTGCAGACAGAAGAACTAATGTAGAAAGTCACCTCAGTCTTTTTGGCACCGAGGTGCACACAGCAGGAACATGCAGGGCTCTCCAGGCCTCTCCTTTTAGGGGATCTGAAAGAATCCTCCTCCTCCAGTTCCACCTGAGTTACACTCAGAAAGAGTCCTTAGCACAGGGACTCAGGGACTTCTTCCTGCTTCCTTCACAGATTTCACTCCCTTCACTGATTTTACACCCCAGCACAGATCATTTGACAGATCCTGCCTTTTTCAGCCACAGCCTGATGCAGGTCTCACCCACAGGAGAGGCTGTTCCCAACCCTTCCTGGGCTCAGGAGCCCTTCCTGGGTACAGACTGTCTCCATCCCAAGGAGGATTCCAACAAGAGCTTCTCTGCCAGCAGCCTGAGGACTCCAGATAGGAAGCACTTCCCTAAACACTCCACCCTAAGCTGCAACCGCCCTGCCTCCACTGGATTTCTTTCCCTGTATATCAACAGCAGGATTTGTCTCACAACCCTGGATTAGGAGAATGAAGCTGTTCCTGCTCAAGCTCCCCAACCTTAAAATTAGTGAGGGCATACAGCAGCCCTTGATTTGCTCATGGGAAAGGCTGCCCATGTTACACCATGCCAGAATTTGTCAAGTGAGGAGCAGGCAAATCTCCCTCTGGTAAAACAGAAGGCCAGAGGAAGAAGCTGGCCCTGAGGGGTACATAAATATCCCTCACCTACAGGAGAACTGAAACACAGGCCCACTCCACAGCTACCTGGTGTGGAACCCAGCTGGGGATGGCACATTCCTTTGTTAACCTTGCCATGCTCAGTCATTCCAGGCAGAGTTTATGCACCTGAATTCGTGCTCTTCAGAAAGGGCAATGAGACACTGCCCTGCTCAGAGATCATTAATGTGACTCTGCACACACCATGACAGCAGAAACACAGGCTTGGGCCCAGGATATGGGACAGGGCTCTGTCCTCTGTCCATGATAACACCATGTGAGGACTGTGGGTTTGTACTGTCCTTCATCTTCAGCAAACTGTCCCCGAACCTTTGCCTGCAATAACCAGGTGTCCCCACAGAACCCCCACAGCAATGTCCACCCTGCTGTTTCAGCAGACACACTCTGGCTTTCAGAAAAGAGTTTCTTTCAATCTCTCTGCATCATGTTCTGACTTTACTGCTGGCTCATCCCAGCTCTCTGGTTAGCAGCACAGACACCCTGTGCTGGTTGAACCAGTATAACCACAAAGGAAATCTCTAACAGGAGGAAGGGCAAAGTGGGACTTCAAGCTGGACCTCCTGTGGAAGCAGCACAGAACAACCTCAACAAGTACCAGTTTGTAAGAACTACCAGAAGACACCAAATCAGTCCTACCTGTAACTGGACACTGCTGACAATACCTGGGTGTGACTCCTGAAGCCAAACAGGCCAAAACTCAAGTAATTTTACCCTCCAGTAGGTCTCTCTGGAGGCAGCAGGAGCTGAGAAGCCTCCTCCTGCTCACTCCACACACATTCCTCCTCTTTTGCCTTATTTCCACACCCTGTTAGAGGGCCTGAGTGCCCTGACTTCACACATGTGACTGCACACCAACGTGGATGGGAGAGCATTTGGCTTAAACCACTTCTGATACTCTGCCCAAAACATGAGGCCAGCTTCCCCCAGTGCTCCAGCATGTGACAGCGAGCTGCTCTAACACACACAAAGGCCACCAAAGCCAGAGGATAATGCCACATTCATCTGCTGGCTGGACACAGGACAACTGGCAGCCAGAGGAACAAAGACAGCTATCACACATGAAAGGCACCATTAAACCCGCGTGCCTGAAATTCAGCTTTCCCTGCCCTGAAACGCCCTTTCAACAGCCACAAGAACCCAAGCCCTCCTCTCCTGACCAAAGGCTGCTCCAGAACTCATCCAGAAGGCCAGACCCTCAGATTGAGAGCCAAGAAACAGTTCAAAGCCATGCTTCAGCCTGTTCCATGTCTTGGGATTGAGCTGCTGCCTTTGATGCTCCAGGATCCTTCTGATCCAGAGGTGGGAAATTCTCCGACACCCCAAGCAGGACTTCGGTCTCTCCCTCGACTCTTGCTTAATTCTGCCACTCCTTAAATTTATCTTCTTCCCTCATCATCAGCCACAGTGCTGACTGCATTTAAAGAATGGGAAAATCAGGGAAGATGAGGAAAAACTCAACTGCATCCTTGGATTTCTCCCACTGTAACAGTGGGAAGGGCTCCAGGCTTGTTACCAACACTTTCCATGGAGTGCAAACAGTGAAGTCACAGCTTTGATCTTTCCAACTGTACATTAAAATGGGACTCTGCTCTGGATCCATAAAAGGATCCATAAAGATCTTCCTTCAACCTCTCCTGCCTTCAGGTGTTCAGGGGAAGAGATCTGCATCAAGAACAGGCAGCTGTGTTACTCTGAGGTTTATTTTAAGCTGACACATAATTAGGACACACCTCCACTCTTACCAATCAAGCCTGGACACAGCAGCCAGGGGAAGGAGTGGAGCAGTTGGGATTCAGCTTGTGCCTGAATAACCAGCAATAGCTGCCCACTGATGAAAGCCTGGAAGCCCTGGCTCAGGCTGTTGCCCAAAGACTGTTCCTGGCCCAGACTGCAAAGCACCAACCTGAAAAGCTCCCAAAATTTGCCTCTGGCAGTGAAGGGTATTGGCAAGTACTGGTGGGAACACAATGACCTCTTGTGCCACCCTGAGCAGCAGCACCTGAGCAATGATAGGAGGGGAGAAAAACTGCAGGTCTGACAGAGCAGTCAATGAAGCATCACTTCAAGTCCTTGTTAGCCCTGTCCATCCTCAGAGGGAGAGGGGCTCCAGTGTGAGAATCCAAACTAAATCCACCCAAATTCCTGCTCGGGACTTCTGAATAAAGCGGAAATCTTTTCCCTCTAAACAAATCTTTTGTTGTTATTGTTGAAGGAAAGCCAAAAAGCCAACAGCCTAACACAAGAGACAAGGTGTTCCCAGATGCTTTGTAAAGCTCTAAGGTCCTTCCAGGGGAGGAGAAACTGCCTCAGTATCAACCTGTGTACCCTGTGGTCTCAGACAGTTCTAGCTCTTGCTCTACACATTTTTGTTTTCCCCCTCTGTTAGCTTTCATCTCAAATTAGCTCTAGCACAGAGCAGGATGTTGATTTTACAGCAGGATAGCAGAAACCTGCAGCGCCAGCTGGATGGAGAACACGGCTCACTGGAACGCTCGTGTTGCTCATCTTCCCTGGCAGAGGCACAGCCTGCAGCCTCTCACCCTCTGCCTTTGCTTGGCCAGGCATGAGATCTGGGCATTTCTGAGGTCACAGAGCAGATCCTTGCAATCTCTGAACTGTCCCACAGTGGAGCTGCCCTTCCTCTGTGTACACTCCGTACAGGAACGCTCAGAGCTCTCCTTTACAGAGAGATTACCAGGAAACAACAATCACCCTCCAGCCCCCACCCAGCAGAGACTTTCATTGTTCCACTTGCCCTCTGCCCCCGTGTTTTCCTGAAGCACATGCAAGCAAACAGCTCTGCTTTTTGGATGGTCACTCACCTTTTGTTTTCCTGTCCACTGCAACCGGCTTTTTAGTTTCTGCTGTAAGCAAAAGCTCGTAGGGGTGTTCCTCTTCCTCAGCTCCACTTCCCCTGCTTTTCCCCCGGGCAGCAGAGGCCTAATGAAGAACAGCACAATGTGGTGCTCTGCAAAGCAATGCTTTGTCCCAGCATAAGCCCCACAGCCTCTATGCCATGGGTTAAGCAAAGAATTGGCAGAGGCAACACCTTCACTGCAGAGCGTGAGCCAAAATGTAATATTCTCCTTCGGGTTTTTTGAACCTCCTCAAGAAAAGCCCACCCAAACCCCTTTAATTTTTAGTATTTCAGGCTGCTGACAACTTTCCAGCACTGATCAACTGTGCAAGGGCTGCAGACAGCCTGGAGGGGGAAAAGAGCTGAGACCGTTATTCCTGTTCATCCCATCTCAGACTCGCTGTTGCTATTGGAATTTGCATTGTCATTCACTTTTTAGCTGCCAGCCCTATTAGGACAGGGCTGAAAAGAACAAAAGCCCAAATCCCTGCCACCTTCTCAGGCATCTCAGATCTGCATTTCTGACCTCAGGATGTATGGCATATTCAGAACTAAAGAGTCCTCAGGCAGCACTGTATGAACTCAGTTAACTTCAGGATGTGCAGCAGCAACTGTGCTCATTTAAATCCCCCAAAGCCTCTACTTAGAGCTGGTTTGTAACCCTGGCAGACTCTCCTCGAGCAGTTCTGGAAAGCCACCAGCCATGTGCAGGGATGAGGTTTTGGTGCAGGATCCAGACCAGCCTTGCTGCAGACTCACACATGTTGGTCTGCATCTGTGCCAAGACCCTCGTGTGCCATCCCAGTGCTGAAGGGGCTAAAGTGGCCACCAGGGCACCCTGCCGGCACAGCCAGCTGCCTTTCAGCACCATCTCCTGGCCAGATCCTGGCAGGTTGATGCAACCCTGTCCCAGGAGTGAAACATGACCCTGGAATGCACCCTAAGAGGCTTCAAGAGAGCTGGGGAGGGACACGGAGTGAGAGAAATTTGTGAATGCCCTGGAAGTGTTCAAGGCCAGGTTGGATGGGGCTTGAAGCAACCTGGCTGAGTGGAAGGATGATCTTTAAGGTCCCTTCCAGCCCACACCACTCTGTGACCCAATGTGTGATTACATCCAACTACAGTGGGACAAACTCAAGCCAGAATGCAACAATTCCTACCTGCTGTCAGGACAGGGAACAACAGGTCTGAACAAAACCTGCCCCCAGGGAGGGCTCCTACTGCTCAGACCCCTGGAGCTGCCACTGCCTTACCAGCAGAGCACTGAGCTCCTCCTGCTTCTCCCCAGAGTCAATGCACCAGAGCTGCTCCAAGGGCAAACTGCTGCCTACCTCACTGCAACCCAGCCAGGAGCTCTGGAAGCTTAAAAGAGTCTTGGAGAGGCACCCAAGAGTCAGTAGCACTGACAGGATTCTGACATCCATGTGCTGTTCTGCATAAACCCAGCTGGCTTTAACTGACTTTCCCAAAGGGAGGAAACGGGCCATGTCCAGCATGGGAAATATTTCTTTATTCTACCTGCTGTAAGCAGGAGCTGCCAGGCAGACCTGCTCCTTTCCAGGTGAAGGAGCTCATAACGAGCAAATTAGAGAAAAAATTCTGACCAGATGGTGGCACAAAACCATCAGACCAGAACAGCAGGTAAGAGGTTCTTGCCAGTGATCTTGGAAAAATCCTGCCCAGCAGCAGCCTGTTAGCACAGCAGCAGCCTGGAGCTTCAGCCAGGCTCTGGTGCTCTCCTGACACTCCTGTGGATGATGATTCCTCTGCTGTCCTCTTTAAATGCACCAAAGGCAGAAGCTCTCCAGCAGCACACAGTTCCCAGTTTCTACTCTGTGAACTTTCACAGGCCTGGTGACACTTGATTCTATCCATCTCTCATCCTTCCAAGCTCTAAACAGCATTCCAAGTTCAAATTCACTTAAAATGAAGACCATTGCTGGAGAACACTGCTTGCTCTGTGGGCTTTGTAACCAGGAGCAACATCACCAAGTAAAGCTTTCTTCCAATTCAGCTTTAGTTCTTCAGCCATGTTGCTTGCATGTATAAATGTTAATTGCTAGCAAAGCCCAAAAATAAGATGCTGTGAATAATGAGGATGCTCTTTAAGGTGTACTTAATCCACAGCAGAGGACTT
This sequence comes from Tychaedon coryphoeus, assembly GCA_013398595.1. Classification (NCBI taxonomy): domain Eukaryota; kingdom Metazoa; phylum Chordata; class Aves; order Passeriformes; family Muscicapidae; genus Tychaedon; species Tychaedon coryphoeus. Next base: position 25,782 of record WBND01001859.1, read on the forward strand.
TGAAAGACTTTTTCAAGGGTAACTCATCTCTTCCTTTCTTCTCCCTCCCCAGAGCTGCAGACCAAACTCCTGGAGCCAACGCGGCGCCTTGTCCTTGATCTGCACTTCCCTCCTGGAGACAAGCAGTAAACAACTGGAACTGAAGTTTAATTTGACAGTGCAGTCTCTTACTCAGCTCCAAACCCAGAAGTTTTCTGCAGATAGTGAAAGGCACCACTCAAGCACCTCCAAACAATCAGCTCCTTTGCCTGTTTGTACCAACGCTTTCCCGTGATGAAAGTGAAGTTTCTTGTTTATGCTCATCTGTTTTGACTGATAGCCCCAGCTTGGCAAGGAATAAAAAGACTACCTTGGAAAACTAGAGTTTGGCCCAAGCCCAGAATACTCAATGACTAAGTGCCCTGGCTCCAATGGGAGAGCAAGGCTGGAGGGTGGCAGATTGGGATGCTGCAGCACAATGTTTACAGCATTCCCAGAGCATGTGCATACCTGCCCAGCCCAGGGAGTGCATGCTCTATGGTGATAAAAGATGGGCAAGAGTCAGAAAAGCAGAGCAGGCCAGGAGGAACAAGCAAAGTAGAAGGATCAGCCCCAAACTCCTCATCAGTATGTCCAAAAGGTCATTTCCAGGCAGCCACACGCCGTCTGTAAGTTCTGTCACTGAAATCAAGGTCTCCCCAGTGAGTCACTCTGCCATTTGCCAGCAAGATTCCCTTTAATGGATTGTGCTTCCAAAGCCATTAAAGGCAGGACAACACAGCAGGTGTTTGGTAATTAAAGATGGCAAGAAAGCTCAGCAGGAACGGTCAGGGCACGTTTCCCTCCCTCGTGTTTATTGTCATAAACAAGTTCTGCTTCCCAATTACTCCATGACCTGCTGCCCAGCTCTCCTCTGCCAGAGGCAGGCACAGGACTGGTTACCACCCCCTGCATTTGAACAGCAGGGCAGGGATCAGTCCACAATGTCACATCCCAGTTTCCCTGCCCACACACAGCTCAGAGTTTACTCCCTCTCTGCAGTCAGTTCCATCACAGCAGGCCACGTTCACCCATGTCTCGTGTGGATTTGACACCCTCCAGATCTCATTTATGCCTTGCAGAACTCCAGCAGATCAGCACATTCAAAGAAAGCCCTTGCAGAACCAGAGCCTGCTCTGACAGCAGAGGTGGCACACGCTCCACGAGCTTCACACACAACCCACTGCCTTTGGGAGAGCACAGAAATCCACAGGATTTGGATTTGCTTTGAAGGTTTTCCTGGGTGTCAGCAGAAGTTGCCAAGGCACATTTGTGGTTTCCCACAGCTGTGTCTCCCAGAGAGTCCTTACATCTGAGGTTCACAGGCAGGTGAATAAGACAACCAACAGGAAGCCCCAGCAGCGATAATATGAAATGGGAGAGCTTGAGTTCCATCAGAAAGCAGCTCACATGCACTGACCCCTGCAGAAGGCAGCTTTAACACATGCTGGGCCAGATCCTCAGCTGAATTCAAGCCCCTGCTCGTGTCAGTCGGAGCCACAAGCCCATGCAGCTCCTCCACAGCTGGGAGCTTGGAGGAAGCAGGAACTCACAGCCCCCTCTGTGTTTCAGTCCAACTGAAGATGCCTGTGGTGGGATCATTACTAGTGGGCAATGGTCCACATCACAACGTGGGTCAGAAAAATCTCTTCCTAAGGGAATTCTCAGCCAAGAATAGGAAAGTAAGGCTGAAGGTCAACTCTGAGGTGCCCTGGAAGAACCGGACAAAGGAAGTTCCCATGGTAAGGGAGAGCAGCAATGCTGAGTGAGGGAATTCTTCACATTCACAGCCCAACGAGCACAGGAGGTAACAGCTTCCTTGGATCTTCCCAAACTATTAAAACTGATGTTTAAACCACTCTCCCAAAAAACACCCCAGAGCCAGCCCCATGTACCTCACTGGGAGCACCGTGGCCTGTCTTCTTCTCCACATTCTGCTCCTCCTCTTCATCAGGCGGGGGCTTGGCTGGCGGGGGAGGGCGTTCTCTCTGCAGGTGAGACAGACACTGTCAGCTCATCCCTTCTGCCCCCACCAGCTCTATGTCCCCACTGGATGCAGCAAGGACCTCTTCAAATTAATCTGAGTGGAGGAGAAGTTCAGCCCTAACAGCACAGAGCTGGGCAATGGCCGCTGCCTTTCCTTCTCCTCTTCCTCAGGACACCAGTCTGTTCACACTGGTCTCACTCAGAGCCAAACCAGCATCTCCACAGCATTCCACAGGGAAGTGAGCAATGAGCTGATCAGAAGAAAGGGTTTGTGGCTTAGTGGAACTGCTGCCAGAGACACCTTTTATAGTGGAAAACTCTAGGGATCAAGAAACTATGCTGCACTGCTCTCCTCTGATATCCCGGGATTGCAACTGGGCAGCTGCAGCTGCTGCCTGGTCCCGAGGCTGAGCACATCCCAGGGCCACCTCCTGCCTGGCCACAGCTCCATCTAATGGCAAAGGGAGCAGCAGAGCTGCTCTGCTCCAACTCCAGCGAGCTACTGCAGCATGTACCTCTTCCTGCTCTCTTTTCACTGCAGTTCAGCTCTTGCCTTTCCTTACTTGTGACAGAACTGAGCTCATTTCACACCAGACACCATCAGCACAGGACAAGATTTAATCAGTAACGACTGCCTGGTACTGGACACCTGAGAGATCTGCCCAAAACATCCATCATCCAAAGCTTTTGTCTCATTTCTATCCTGCTTGCTCTCAGCACAAGCCAAAGGCTGCACCTCTCTGCACAGAGGGGAACCATGGTTACTGTGCCCCCAGCAGTTTAATTGTTCACTGCTGCTCTGCCTTTTGTCCAAAAACGCCTCAACAGAGCAGGCTTTGGAAAACCAAGCAGAACACGGAGCCTGAAGCTGACCCAGCACTGCAGGGCCCGTGTCCCATGTGCCCCACAGCAGTGTTCCTGCTGATTGCTACCAGGGCAGCAGATGCAGCTGACAGAAGGTGAGGAAGACTTCTCTGGGGACAGCTCCAGGAGCTCTGCACTGCCTTGTCAAGCCTGGAGTACCCTCTACAGAGCTCTGCAAGTAATACACAAAAAATCCCCCCTTCCACTGCCAACTAGTCTCCAACAGGTTATTACAGATAATTTCCGAGAGCCTTAGCTTTGGTAAAGCAGTGAGACATGAGAAGATGCTCCATACAAGTTTCCAGAACTATTTTCAGGACAAGAAATCAGCCCTTCTGCAAAAAGTAATCTCCTGACAGACCAAGATTCACTGGCACCAGTGCACTGCCAGAAAACAGAAGGATACAACACAAGGTCAAATGAAGAGGTGGCTGCTTTTAGGGCAGGGAAGGAGAGACACCTGCCTGCTCTCATCAATGTCAGGGAAGGATTTAAAGATTTCCTCAAGCTTGGGCAGCCTGCTGCAAAACCTGACCCTGCAGGTCAGCCCCCTGTGGCTCTAGGGCAAGCAGAGGTGAGCTACATACAGGCCTGACTCCAGCTGCTTTGAGGCCACTGGGTTCAGCCTCCTTATTCCCAGATTCCCGGTCGGACGATCTCCCGCTGGCCAGGCTGTCCAGGGAGTGGCAGGACGTGGCGTTGTACAGAGCTTCATACGGGCTCTCCTCTTCAGGGTTCACATCAAAATCGATGATCAGCTCTGTCACAGCTTTGTCCACGTCACCTGTGGGGGGAAGAGAGAGATGGGAGTGTCACTGGATCTCCTGACCTGGCTGCTGGCAGGGAGAGGGATGCTGGTGATGCCCACCCTGAGACGTCCGGCCCGAGGCGTCGGTGGCTGGAGCGAGCGGGGCTGGAGCAGATTTCTCCACAGCTTTGGCACTTTTCTTCCCAATGGTGTAATCTGCAAGGGGGTTGGGGGACAGGGTCAGCTCACGTCAATCTGGCTTTCTGTCCCCTTCAGTGCTTCCTCCCTTGTGGGTGGAAGGCCAACTGTCAGCTTATTAAGTGTCCAGAAAAAATAACATTATTAAAACTTGCAGCTCAGATCCCAAAATAGAAGCATGCAGCCTCTTTAATCACAGGCACAAGGGTAGGGATGTTCCTTTGAACTTTTACAGTCTTTAATCAGAAAGCTGCAAAGCTGCTGCACGGACACAGAGCCATGCAGCAAATTTGTGCTGTAGACAAAAACTCCATCACTGAACAGAGTAATAACAAGAGAAACCAATTCCAGCTGCAGCCCCCAACCAGAGGCAAAGCCAGAAACATTCAGCTGATGTAACATCCAACAGCAGCTCCCTCCCAGGGAAAACTAACAGCCTTTATCTGCAACACCTTCATTTTAAAGCCCATCTCTGTCTTCAGTTTCAGAATAAAGCTCAAACATTCCAGCCTCACAGGCACAGCTTAGTTAAAAGTCTGAGAAGTGCTTTGAACCTGCAAAGCTCCCAAATGCTCAGCATGAATAACACACCCCAGCTCCAAATGCTTCTGATCCTCCCCACAGCTGAGAGGAAATGCAGACAGCGTAATTACAAGGTATGAATTTAGCCAAGATGTCACATTTCATTCCCGAATTTGGACAGACACAATGGACCAAGCTCCTTTATAAAACACAAGTAATCAAGGCCTTTTCTGTAAATCTCATCTGCAAATTCCATGCCCAAGCCTCACAACGAGGCGAGGAGCAGGATGTGAGATCTGTGGACAACAATTTGCCTACACAGACATGTAAAGGGGAGTTACACCAGAACCATTTCTAAAGCTGTTACTTTGCATTCTGCAAGCAGATTTAGGCTATCCTTAATTTTAATTAACTCCTAAAGTGAGCTAAACAAAGCTCAATTAAGCCCATTTAAACTGTAAAAGTCACGCCACACTCCCTCAGCAAAGGGCTAATCTTCCTAAACCCTCCCAAGTCCTCCTCCAAATATTCGGTCTGGAGAAGCTCACCCCAGCGTTTCTGCACCGGTTCTTCCAACACAGCCTGAAGCTGCTTTGCTTTCAGCACTTTCCAGGTCTAGAAAAGCACATCCTGTACCTGCCCCAGCACAATCAGCACCCCAAACTTTCCCCTCCTCCTCAGAGGCAGAGCTGCATTACCCACCTTCAATGAGAGCTGCTATGTGCTGGCTTTTCTGGGAAGGAAGCTCCCTCACAATGTCCAGAGCAGTCAGGCCTCTGTTATCCTTTATGTTCACATCAATACCTGCGGCCACAGGGGTACAGAGGGCAAAAGCAAGAATATTGTCTAACCATGTGCAGGTTGGTGTATTTAATCAAATCACATTTGTGATCATCTCTGGGGGGAGCTAAAAGGCACTCTAGAGACAAATCTAAAGCCAAACTCCAAGAGCCAACCTCTCCTATATCCTGCTCCGAGGAGCTCCAACAGCTGGATGGAGAAACCTGCTGCACTAGAAAGGGATTTCCTCAAGCTCTGGGTGAAGGGATCACCACATTAGTGCTTCAAAGGGGGAACATTCTCTCACCTGCAGCCAGCAATATTTGTACCACATCTGTCTTGCCAAACAAAGCAGCTTCGTGCAAAGCACTGCCTTTCTCAGTCTGCAAATTAAATGGAAACATAGCATGAAGCCAGACAGCAGGGAATGGTGAGGGAGGCATGGCTGAGAGGGTTACAGAAGCAAGAAATACACGGCGCTGTACACAGGGTGTGGGCAGCACTACCTACAGCTGAGGACGGACTGCCAACGCTATTACAATGCTGAGGATGGAAAAACGGGGACGGTTCCATCAGAGACACCAACAAAGGGCCTTCTACAGCTTGGCAAGAGGTCATGTCCTGACAAGGAAAAACAAGACCCACACACAAGCCATTGCTGTGAAAACAGCACATTCACAAGTGGCTTGATAGGAAGAGCCGTGTTTGCCTATCAAGAGCTCACAGCACTGCAGGGCAGAACAGCTTCGGCCACGGGGTGTTTCTGTCCCTCCCTCCATGTCCGGGGCTTGGCACGGCCCCTGCACAGGCGTGAGGCATGCACAGCACCCCAGCCCCTCCGGGCAGCCTCCCCCAGCCACCCCAAAGCAGGACACAAAGCTCTCCTCAGCTTCTGCGAGCGCTCCCTCTGCAAGGAGCCCTGGTGGAGCTCTCCAACCCCCAGCCACCAGCCCAGCCCCGCTCACACACACCAGTACCTGGTAGTTGCTGTCCATGCCGGCATCCAGGAGGACGTGCACCACTGCTTTGTGCCCGTTCCTGGCCGCCAGGTGCAGCGGGGTGTGTTTCTTGGTGTTGCAGCTGAGCAGGTTGGGGTGGGCGTTCAAGAGTATCTTGACCACTTCCAGCCTCCCGTAGAGAGCGGCCAGGTCCAGGGGCGTCTCGAACTTGTTGTTGCGCATGGTGGGGTCGGTGAGCTCCTCCAGCAGCACCTTCACCACCTCGGTGTGGCCGTGCTGCGCCGCGCAGTGCAGCGCCGTCTCGTTGTCGTTGTTCTGCGGGGCACAAGCGGCACCGCGTCAGGGCCGGGGCAGCCTCGCGCCAGCATTCACGTTTAAATGTAAAAACAAGACAAAAAAAAATACAGTGGGGAAGCAGAGAGCCCAGTCTGAACCAGGCTGAACGATGTTTCACCATCTCCCTGAGTGTTTAGCATCCCCTCACAAGCTCATTGATTGGCCCAGCCACAGCTCTGGGGACGTCCAGAAAACTTCAGCTGTGGGAAAGACGGACTTTCCAAGCACTAGGGTCAGAATCCAGGGGCTGTGCTAAAGTTTAAGGGATGTTGAGCTGTATCCAAATTCCCATTAATGCTGCTGGCACCTGGGGAAGGCAGTCTGGTATCTTGGCAGCATCCCAGACTTCAGGGTGCCACAAAAATAAAAGGCTGGCAACCTGTTGTGTGAATTCTATTTGCTGGAGCTTCATCATTATCATTTTAGATTTAAACTTCAATTGTTTCAAATCCTACTTATCCTGGTTATAACAGTCATTCCACCTCTGCAATTCTGGCTGTTTAGAGAAAGGGTGCACCCAGTCCCATGCAGTTTGTGAACCAGAGAGCCATGCAATTCCATCACCACAGGAACAAGCCAGGGCTCAGGTCAGCTGAGGGAAGCAATGTCTCAGACAAGGGAGCACCCCCAGCTGGAAACCAGACCCAAACCAGAGCGTGCAGCAGCAGCCAGGCTAAGAATTAGCAATGCAAAGCCCAAAGATGAGCACTCCAACACCCCATGTGTGTAGGTGCAAAATAGGAACATGGCCAGATCTACAGAGCCTTTTCTCAAATTAAGTTCCTCTCAAGTTTCTAGTTTCACTACTGTGTGTCATCCACAGAGGGATTCTGCTTTAAGCACTTTAGAACAACTATCTGACAATATAACCCCAAAAATGTTTAACATGAACAGTTACACTCTTCAACTGAAAGAATCGTGGTTGAATTTGTCATTTTAACAACATTTCCAATAAAATAAACAGAATGTTCTTGTCCTGCTGGAGGCAGCAGCACCACTGCAGAAGGGAGTTTGATCCCTGCCTGCCTGCTGTGAGAGCACACACTTGCCTTGGGATGCTGCTCAGGATTTTGCACAAACTCCTGAGGCTGCACGAGCACTTGGATCCTGCTGAGGTGTTTGGTCACCCTCAGGCTCACAGGAGTCCTGTCAATCCCCCATTGTACCTGGCTTTTGCATCACTTCTCAGCCACAGGCAGAGCAGGAGGGAGCAGAGCTGGGGGAGGCTCCCACAGGTGCAGTTTGTATGGCAGAGAAGGGAAGGAGGCAGAATCAGGCACATGCAGGGGAGGGGGCAAACGGGGGCAAAGCATCAGTGCCAGCACAGAAGGTCCAAATCAAACAGGCTCTATCCTGGGGGAGGCACATACACTGGACAGAGGGTACTGCAGGATACAGGAGTCTGCACAAAAAATATACAAAAAGTGAGAGGGGACAGAGTAGAGAACATCAGAGCTCGCCCCTGCCTGTCAGCTCACACTGCTGCTCTCAGGACTTTACAGGGCTGGCAAATCCCATTATTCCTGTTTGACAGGAATCAGAGAGGCCATGAGAGCTGGGCCCCGGCTCTCAGCCTGCCCCATGGCATGAGGGAGCCTTGCTGCCAGGCTTTGTGGAAAGACAAATGGGATGGGATGACCCCAGCCCCTGTGAGCAGCAGATCCCTGCCCCAGAGCTGTGGGACACACACTGCTCATGCCAGGCCAGCCCTGGGGATTTCCTTGGCTAGGACTGGCCCCTCTCCTTTCTCCCTTGCACAGGGTATGTATCCCTCAGGGGGCTTTAAAGCATGCAGCAGCTCCAAGCACCTGCCTGAGGGCTCAGAAATGGGAACACAACATCGTTTAAAAACTTAATTGTTGGAGACTTCCCTCATCTTCCCTGCAATTCAGCCAAATTTTCCCTAAGTAGATTGGGGCTCCAGTGCTCCAGGCCAAATCCCCAGACTTTCCTCCTGCAGCAGAGATCACCAGGCAGTAAAATTCCCCTGAATCATCACAGCAAGTCTCTCCCAATTCCAGACTGTGCAGTGGAAACTCCCACTACTGCCTGAGTCTTTATTGCCTCCATTTTGGGAGAGTTTTGAGCAGCCAAAAATATTACAGTTCTTCCAGGCAAGGGAGTTTGCTCCCTTCCTGCATCACCTCTCCAGGCACAAACCAGAGCAGTGAGGAGTGCTCAGACCTACAGATGTATCAGAGATGGAAAAGGAAAATTCCATTCCAGCAGCCAGAAGGCACATGGCTTCAAATTTCAGAACTACTTAGAAAAATAGAGCACTGAGGAGGGCCTAGGGGCTGCATTCCTGCAGGAATCCTTGCATCCCCCCCAGCTCTCAGCTGGAACAGAGGGTCTGGGGGCAATGTCTATCAGCAGAGCCCAAACAGGACATGAGCAGGGATGGCTCTGCTTTCTTAGGGGCTCCAGCAAAGGTTTCAAACCCTGGTAATGTGATACCACTCACCACACACAGCCCTGCTGTTCCTCTCCCATGCTCAAGTGGAGAATCCACAGCCCCTTCAAGTGCTGTGTCCATTCTGCACCCCCTGCTCCCAACACAGTGTGAGATGGCTCTGACTGAGCAAAGGGAGACTTGGTTTAAATAAGGGAAAGTTTTCTGACCTGCAAAGATCTGAAGGGTTGAATAAATTGCCAAAGAAAAGTCACAGAGTTGTCCCTCTGTGGTTTTTGAGAAACTGGTGGGCAAACCCTGGTCAGGAACGGTGTAAGGAGACTTGATCCTGCCCCAGGGTTGGGGAAAGTGGCTGCACAGCCCTTCAGTCCCACCCACCCTACTTCTAAGATTCCTTGGTAGGATTTTTGTCAGTGTCTGAGTGTCCAACAGAGTCCTGCCCTACTGACAACCTGCTGCTTGGCTGCTCCTGAGAAAACACCAGTGTGTGTGACAGGAACAACTCCACATGCTCTTCATCACACCTGGCCAGGAACTGGTGCAAAGCTGCTCAGAACTTGTGATGAACCCAACAACTGTGCACAAATCATCTCTCTCTCTTTAAAACCAAAGCAAAGATTCCCAAAGTTTTGTCTTGCTCTAGAGAGTACATCAGCCATTGTAAACACTGAACTGAGGCTTTAAATAATGCTCTTCTCCACAGTATAAAACCCAAATTAGCAGACTCTGTAAACAAAAATCACAAGAAAAGGGAACTCCCTGGATATTCCCTTTTTACATTCCTTCTTCATTCAACATCCCAATACTGGAGTGTGTAAGATTTTACTTGGTTATTGACAATGTTTTAGGAAGCTTGTTTCAGGCAACTGAACTGCTCAACTAAGATGTTTTCATAGAAGACAAAGGCATAAAATTCCCACCTGTATTTGTGCAAAAATCCCTGACTCAGATGAGCTTCAGGGGAATGCATTTGTGCTCAGAGGGTAGGCACTGGTGACTCTGAAACAGGGCTCTGCAAAACCACACTTAACTCCCAGCAAGCACAGGAGCTCTGGGTGTGTGTTTCTAAGGTCTTGCAGACCAAGCAGAGGGAAACTCTACAGACAAAAATCTGCCATGGATGGCTGGATCCAAAATAACTGGCTGGAAGCAGCTGTGACATGGTGGCTCATGGCAGAGGCGTCTCAGGACAGAGCAACGGATTGTTTGCCACCCCTGGCTTGCAGATTCACTAGAAATAAAACCGAAAAATGGTGTCTGAGAAACCACCACCAGGAATTTGATCTTCAACAGCTCGGTCTCAGCACATTGCACAATCTGATGTTGTTTCCTTTGCAGCTCAAAACAACTAAAAATAAGAGAGGAGCAAAACAGGCCAGAAAACAGGAACAGGAGACCAGGGCTGAAGGGTCAAATGACACCACAGACTGAACACCAAAAGAGAGACTGATGTAATAAGCAGGACACAGAAGACTTGGGAAGGGAGGCAGGAACATCACTGCCCTCCCTTCTCCCCACCACCACAGGAATTAACTGTCCATTCAAACAACACACAGAGCATTATGCATTTGGTAGGAGAAAAGGCATCAAAATTCACTCCAAACAGCCCACAGAGAAAATGCAACCATGGTTAAGCAAGGGGGAAAAAATTCCTTCTCTTTGCATTTATCAGCAACATCAGCACATGAAACAAAACCTAGAACATTTAATTGAAGTAACTTTACCTTTGGGAAGTCATCCAGCCCAATCAAGCAAACTGACCATCACTGCGAGTCCTACAAGGCTAAGCAAGGAAGGAGCCCCCAGGAAAGTAAGGAAAAGCTTTCCTTTAATTATGTTTCTATAACTGCTTTGAAGAGAGAAACCCACAGTAAATCAATGGTCCCATTTTCCTTTCCCCCAAGCAGCTGCAAAGTGAACAGGTATTATTGCACCTGGAAGCACGCGAGTGCAGCTTGGAGTGATGATGCAGTGAAATGCTGACAGCAAAGTACACACCTTGGCATTGATATATGGGTCAAAGGGGCCGTACTTTTTGAGTTCTTTGATCTCAAGAGCATTCTACAAAAAGGAAGAGGAAAAAGAAAAAAATGTGATAATGAAATGGGTGAGATACAGCAACAAAGCAATGGGTGACTCCAAGGGGTGGAAGGCCAGGACACAGCATTTTGTTCCAGTCAGAGCCATGGCCAGCAAAAGCCACTCCAGCTGGGATTGCTGTAACCTGGAGCAGGCTCCAAGCACAGGCTCCTCAGCTGACTTCTCCAATTTCACAGGGTTCCTACTAAACAGACATTAATGAAACATTACCTGCAAGGATCATACCAAGCTCTGGATCTTTGCAAAAGATCAGCCCTCTAGCTGCCCTATTCAGAGCAGAACATTTACACTACAGGCTCTCACTCAATTCTTGTCAGATTGACTGAAAAGGGTTACCTGCACTCAAGCCTGTAACCAGACTGCGTGCCTGCAGCTGTGCCTGGAGACATGATTAACCACAGCCTCAAACTGGAAAACTGTCACCAGAGACACCAGAACACACACTCCTCATTATTCCTGCTCACTGAGGAATGATAGAAAGTTGCACTACAACCAGATTTTTCATTCCATGCTGTTTTAGCAGCATTTATCCCTCAGGCAGCCTGGTGCATAGAGTTACCTGTCCTGAGAAACCTCAGTGTGGCACTTGGGCCCCCACAAAGAAGGACTGGGACTCCTACACCTGCCTCTGAAAAGTTTGCTCCCCAGCTTCTGAAAAACTACCATGGAGCAGATCAACAGCAGGGACCCCCAGGTGCCCACCTTGCCTGTGAGCTGAACTCAGGCCAGGGGTGTCTGACCTACCTGGGAATTGCCTCTGGAATGAATGTCCAGGTTCAGCCTGCTGGCACCAAGGCAGGCAAACCTATTTTGGTTCATTCCTCTCCTCCTGAAAGAACACCTGAGTGCTTTGGGAGATGATTCACAGGGACATCAGATCCTGCCTTAGGGACAGGACAACCACAGCCCACTGCAGCTTTACCTGACTGGGGCCTGTCACTCTGTGCCTGCTAGACTCACCCAGGGAGGAGCAGCTCAGCACTCAGCTGGCCTCACTCCTGAAACCAGTTCCTGTAAACAAAACTCTGCAACAACAGGAATATTTGGGCCTTCCAGCAGTAGCATTTCAGAAGTTCCCTGGAATTTAAGATATCTCTGATGTCCACAGGAGCCAGCCCTCTGCAGTGGACAGAGCTGTCTGGTACCCCTCACTCCCTCTGCACCCCAAACCAAAACCATCAGCTTGACAAAAGGAACAAATCCAAGAGGCTTTCTTTTCTTGCCTGATTGCAAAAATAGTTCTTTAAGATTAAGCTATGGATTTATCTGGGGGCAAGTAGTGTTAAAATTCTCTTAGAACTTACAAATTAGTGAACTGGAGTAAGTGCCAGAGACAAGCCAGGAGAGCAGCTAAGAGAGCACGGCCAAAGAGACTGAACAAAGCTGCTTGGATTAGTTCCCAAAGGAGGGAGCCAATGGATCCTTTGCACAACTAGAAACCTGCTCAGCTATCCAGCAGCTGAAAGGAAAACTGTGGGTTAGTTTTAAAAGCCCAGAAGCAGGAGACCATTTCCTAAGTGTTGAGAAATTCTCATATATATGTGTCTCTCTATAAAACTTAAATACCTTTTCATCCTACCACTAGCTTGTATTGCCTTAGGCAGTGCCCCTCTTATCCCACCAGCAAGTAGGACCTTACAACCATTGCTACTGGGTTGGGAAGGGTCAGGAGTCAGCTGAAGGAGTCTCTCTCCATGCCAGGGAAGCGATTCAATGATACACTAGAGAAAATCAGGCAGACCTGCTCATTCACTTTGGTGTGTGAAGGGCCCTGGTGGATGAGGAGCTTCACTATGTCAGCATCTCCCTTCCAGGCTGCCAAGTGCAGGGGGTAACAGCCCTTACAGTCTGCCACGTTGGTGAGCGCGTCGTTCCTCAGCAGAACTTCCACAACATCCCTGCAAGAGACAGGAACTTCAGTGAGACATGCAGTCCTTGCTCCACAGCTCACATTCTGCAGCAAGTACTGAACAAGAAGCTAATCTGAACAGTGTGTTTCAGAGAGCCTCTTGGAATGTGATTTTTAAGTGCTCCTATTAAATGCTGCCAAAGGAAATGAAAAAAAAAAGAAATAAATATTGCTGAGATGAGCTCAGGGAAGATCCACATTAACTCCATACTAATGGAGCTAAACAGGGGCTGAAATCAACCACAAGCCTCTGCTGAAAAGTGAATTGCACCAGCACAACAAGGGTGAATAAAGATATTAACTCTATTTGACTTCTCAGTATCTCAGGCAGCAATGAGCAAAACAAGATCTAAAGTTACTTTAAAAAGTGATATGCACACGAGGCAACTGGAAAGTGGTGCAGGTCCAGCCCATTACCAGAAAGACTGGGAAGGTAGGGACTGTCCCCAGGGGAGCCCTTTCACATGGTGTTACAGCTTACCCAAATGGCTTTGAAATAAAAGGGTGTTTGAAAACCTCAGTGTTTGGAGATGCAGGATCACACATCGGCCAAA
>WBND01001861.1:0-39127 GCA_013398595.1 Tychaedon coryphoeus
CAGCTGCTGTCACAGCACCCCCAGGTCCTTTTCCTGTGGCAGCTTTGCAGCCACTCTGCCCCAGCCTGTGGCACTGCCTGGGGCTGTTGTGACCCAAGGGCAGGAGCCAGCACTGGCCTTGTTGAGCCTCACACCACTGGCCCTGGGCCATGATCCAGCCTGCCCAGATCCCTCTGCAGAGCCTTCCTGCCCTCCAGCCAAACAGCACTCCCACCCAGCTTGGTGCTGTCTGTGAACTGACTGAGGATGCCACAGTGAACAACTGTCTTTCCTAACATGCAGCTTCCCTCCTTGTTTCTAGTCTCTTAACAAGTGATCTGACCTTGATTTCCCCCTTTCCATCCACAAATGAAAGAAAAAGATAAAGGAGCCAAATGAGCAGGTTTCTGTGTAATGAAACAACTATTTTTAATTTGTACATATCCTTTAATATCCTGTAACATGGATTTTGTACCCATCAGTACTCTCTTTCTTATTGGTAAAAATCTAGGGGGGATCTAGTTAGGAAGAATGTGGGAAAAAAGCTTTCTTACAACTCTGGGGAAAAAAACAACAAATGTTGGCTACATTTAGGCTAAGTAGTTTAAGTAGCAGTATCAGATGCTGCTGCATGGAGATCCTAAAACCTGTCCAGAAATCTGGCAAGACTATCAGATTATTGATGTGACCTTCTGCACTCAACTGCTTTTGATACTAGAAATGTAAAAGAGAAAACTCTCATTTTTAAAAACAAATTTCAGCCTATCTTTGACTGTAGCATGATCATTCTGTCTCTCCAGCTCTCTGGATTTCAGTTAGAGAATGGAGTAATCCCTAGGACTGCAGCACACCCTTGCATCCTGAATGAAGTACTTGGCTTTGATTTCTCATCTGTTTCTTTTTCCATCTAAGACCAGAAATGAATTGCTCAATAAAAGCCACATTAAATTGTTATTTCTTTTTAAAAAAGCACACATCTCCTTGCTTCACCCTTATTCTGTAGCTAGATATTAATTATTAATGGGTTAACTTGGGGCAATGTGATACAAGACTTTAAGTTTGCTTTACTTAAAAATGAGTTTGTGAGCAATGACAGATTAGGATTAGTACATGTGATTAAGGAATGAAAAACAAAGTGAAAATATTTTATTTGCTGATGGACCATTCCCAACTTTTTTCTATGTGACAACATATATTAAGTGATTTTGCTTTGTATACTTAATTTTGTTTTCAAGTATTTTCATACTTAGTCTTAGTTCAACTTACCCAAATGAGCATTGCAGAAGAGGACATTAAAATGTGTTTATCTTATAATTAACAAAGCAACCTCTAAGCCAAAGAACCCCACCTTTGCTTTTTTATGAGTGAATAATTTCTGGACAAAAGTTATTGTTTCTTGCTTGAATAGAACAGTCTTTGATAGGTGTGTAAAATATACATCAGGTATACCAGTGATTCTTGGAAGTAACATGTTCATACGTGAGTGCTGATTTTATGGTATATTTCTGCAAGAGGGGATGATGTTTATCAATAAGTTCTAAAATGCACTTCTGTTAATTTGTGTTGAGAATTGCCTTTTATTAATTTTGAACTTGGAACTGTCAAGATTTTAGAATAGCACATACAAAAGAAAATGGACATATGTGGATTTGTATTTAGTTTAACAGGTGATAGTAATATTTTTAATATTAAAAAAGGAACTGGAAACTCTCCATCCACTGTAACAGTTGAGAAAATGGCAGACTTCTAAGAGCTGACTCAAACTATCTGCTGAGAAGGCCTCCATTTTGGAGTAGGCAACTGTTAATCAGCAATTCTTTAACCTGTCTACAACTCTGGGAGTTCTTTATCTTAACATTTTGAAATCTCAGTCCATTTGTCCCCTCCTAATACCTGTGTTCTCCCTGTTTTGCACTTATAGACCTTCTCAGTATATTATATATGAGAAAAAATGTTTACTGCTTGAATAATTTTTATTTTAAAAATTAATAAGGGAATAAAAGGGGCAATATCCAGGCTGGGGTGTTTTGGCGGTTAGCCAAAAACCACATCTTTACCTTCAAACATTGTTCTCTATTTACTATTGTTATATTACAGGGGGTGCATGCATGTTCGTGAGTTTTATACCTTATCCAAACATTCCTGCGAATTTAGATATTCTAGGAATTCTTTTGCTTGGTTTTAAATTTTGACTTGTCTGTATGCCATCCTTCAGATTAAATCAATATGTTTTATTTCTACTGATGGTTACATCCTGTTGTTTTTACACTCTTTGATAATGAGGAGTGAGTAAATTGGCTCATAAATTGGGCTCTGGTTTTTGTCACTGTTACCTTATCATTCAGATAAGATAGTTCACAAATGTAAGAAACAACGTAATTATTTTACACCATTCCCTGAGTTAGTTAATGAATAAAAGCATTTTAACATTACGTAGTCTCTATTTTAATATTATGCTAAGGCCTAAGATATAATATATCTATCACTCCACTATTTTTATAAGCTATACAGCACATACATAAACTGACAGATTATATTATACCAATAAGCAGTTAAAAGAGAATTAGAAATTGTACCATATCAAAATCTTTGTGATTAATAATTGCATGCAAAAGCTAATACATAAATGTGACAGCCAATACTATATTGTCATTTATAACATTATAGAAATACCTCTTGGAAGAGAAAACTAAGTATAGGACCACTTTGATGAGTGTTATTTAAGGATGAAACTGCTACTGTGAAGAATTATGTTTCACATTAAAGACAAACTTTCATTTCCTGTGATTTCATGCTGTGTTGAAGTTGCCTGAGTGGTGAGAGGACAGAGGAATTAGTACTCTCTGTCCTATCATTGTGAAAGAAGAGGAACTTTCCATTTTTCTAGGTAAGAAATGCTTTTGACAAAATTATACTGTTGTAGAGTGGTCAGTTCTTGTAGATCAGGAAATAAAGCACATGTACTGTAGAAAAACAAGTTTCTGACCTTACAGTTTATTGTATTCATGCAGGAGTTGTTTTGTATTAGCAGTGGTTACTTATATAAGTCAAAATTCTATTTAGGCTGTGTGACAAAGAGAAAAATAGAAAAGCTTTACATAACTTCAGTAATAATTTAGGGCTGTGACAAAATAGTTAAAATTTACTTACTTGAACTAATGTGTACTTAAATCCTTTGCTTTTTCCTGTTGTTATGCATGACTGGAGGAATCAGCAGTATGCCAAGATTCACTCTGCTAAGTATGTAAATTGATGTTGGAAATGAAGGACACGTCCTTTCTGTTTTAAACGCAAAGACAGGAAAAAAATTTACCTGTTGCAATCCATTCCAGCTGAGCAGGGATCTTAATTAGGTGTTTACAGCAGCATATTTCGGAAGTAAAGCCGTTAATTACAGATCAAAACAAGCAGGAGGAAGGAGCCATCAATTCTTCCAAAAGAAGAAGAAGAAGAAGAAAAAAAGAGAATTTATAAGTAAAACAGGTTGTGCTCTGTTCTCATTCTTATGCTATATTTGGCACAAAAATATGCAAAAAAAGCTGGTGGAATTTATTTTTTTTCCGGAAGTACCCATGGAAAATGCATTAATTGTTTCCTGTTTTGTATTTTTTACTCCTACATGAAATGTATATAAGAATGTATAAGAGACCTATATGAAAATCCCACAGTAATGCTACAAAACAAATGCCCCTGGAGTCTGATGAAAATTAATTAATTTTCATTGGCATAGCGAAAGTACAGCACTAAAAAATATCAATTTCCTTAGCTTTGACCTGTGACATTGACAATGCCTAGCTTGATTATGTTTTTGTTTTGGCTAATATCGGTTTCAAGTCTAAAAGCTATTTGAGAGGATAATTATGGGCAAGTTTACTAGTTTTCTAAAATCTCTGTACTCATTCTCAGCACTCGCTGCATAATTGACTTTAAAGATGATACAAGTTTACTTATATACAAGCAAAGGAAACTTCTAGCAAGTTTTGAAGCAACAAAAAAAGTAGAAATCACTTTCAGAGTGCTATCACTCATTTATAAGAAAGCAGTAAGTAAAATGTTCAAGTTGTGCATTACACCTAGAAATACCCTAAGTTATATGAAGTGGTATTCTAGTTTGAAAATTGAATGCAAAGGATAACTGTATGTTTTTATAGTGGCTAACCATATTGAGTTCAATAATGTTGACTACTGTTCTTACATACATTAGCTCTTAGAGTGCTTGGTTGTGAAATCCGGCCACAGCACACTAACCACATTTAATAAGCTCTCCTTGTGAGGCTTCATTAAGTTTTTTTTTTAATTGATTCTTCTCCATTCAACCCCTGCCCTCCCACAGCAATTAGCAGAACTCGAAAGAAAAAGCAAAGGCAAAGAATACTTCCCAAAAGGGGAAAAAAGGCATATTCAATAGCAGGAGACAACTTTCAGAGCATTTTTAAGGCCTTAAAAAAATTTCAGGTTTTAAATTAGGACACATTAATTCCTGTGCATGGTGGGACATTTTGCCAACACATACGGCCTGACTCTCTTCTATGCCACTGCTTCAAAGTCTCCCAGATTCAAATATTTACCTCTGTACCACATGGATAAATAGTAGGGAAGGGGCAGTTCTGGACAGTTTTTTTCTCATTTAAAACAACTCCCTACTGATTTTACAGAATAAGGTAAAAATAAAAGTTTGTACTTCACTAGACAGTGAAACCTTTCACTTCTGGCAGATGGAAGTCCAAGATGGAAGTTCTGCTGATGCCCCTCCTTACTCCACCCAGTACTGAAAACTCTAATATTTCATGGTCTTTCTGCCCAAGACAGCCACCAACCACTGCATCACCCACTTGTTCTTCTTTGCTCATTGTCATGGTTTATGCCCAGCCTACAGCTAAGCCCCAGGAAGCCACTTGCTCACTCCCCTGCCAAAGGGATCAAGGAGACTATCAGAAGGGTGACTGCCAGAAAACTTGTGGGCTGAGATAACGACAGTTTAATAGCAAAAACAAAAGCCATGCACACAGTCCAAGCAAAACCTCTTACATTCTAAACATGATGCCGTATGGTCTGGAATATCCCCTTGATCAGTTTGGGTCACCTGTCCTGGCTCTGTTTCCTCCCAACATCCCAAAGCAGTCCCCGTCCCCTCACCAGTACCAAAAGCAGAAAAGGCCTTGGCTCTGTGCAAGCCCTGCTCAGCAATAACAAAAACATCTCCAGACTTCTATTTGGTTTTAAGTATAAAATACTTGATTTAGCAAAAGATACTGAAAATCTAGCATTTATAGCATTAGTGATGAGCTCGTCGGTAGCATTAATTTGATACTATGGATATTGCTGACTTTGTTGATGATCAATGAAAGACAAAACTGAATTAAAAACTGTTTTCCTATTACTTCTATATATCAGTTTTGAAAGCTAAATCGTGCACACACAAGAAAGCGTTCACAACAAGGTAGCAGTTTCAGGTGAGCAACATCTTGTATAGTGTTTACAGTCAAATTTTGATGGAATTCACTATATGAGGGATATGGTAGTGACTGTTTGAGCAACAACCCTTGAAGTTATTTCTTCACATTCTTGAATAACACCATAGTTTAAAGAGACTGATGAAAATCTGGATAGGAAAATGACTGGAAATTACAAAGGCAGAACAGAAATTTATTATCACTTGGGTTGGTTTTTTTTTTTTTTCTTTTTTTTTTCTAATTCACCTAACAATTCAACATGTGCATTAAAGGCTAAAAAAACTGATCAAAATTTCCTGTCTTCAGTAGTCCAAGTTCACATTAGCTATTGTTCTTCAAACTTTTAGGAATACAGGTGGGTTTTTTCAGACACATTGTCCTCTTACTTGGTTTGATAATTAAAACTAATTTATGCCTTCAGAAAACACATTTGCCCAGTGTATGTTTGATAAAGGGCTGCAATACAGGAATTATCTCAGAACTCTTGCCCACATGTCCCAGTTCCCCACTTCCTTCCTCAAAAACACATACATTTGGTTCAGCATCAAGTTTGCTACCTTACAGTCACTCTTGCAGCTAAAAATTAATGTACTGGAGCCACAGGAATATAGCTGCTCAGTGGTTTAGTGGTGATGCCTGAAGTTGGAACCAAGGCTGCCAGCTGAAGATGAGGCAGTAAGAGCAGCAATGGCCACTGCCTGAAGTTGGCCTCTTCTGTGGGACACCGTTTATCTTGTACGTGCAGGAGAAGCTGCTGAGGAGTAGGCAATCAGTGTCTCACTTCTACTAAGCTGAGGTGGTCATCCAGTAAAGATCCTGGTAAAAAAAAGACACTCTTCTGTCTCCTTGTATGTGTGAAAAAACTTACTCCTCCAAACTGTATTTCAACTACTTGTAGATACCTTCTTCTGTGCTAAACAAATGCAGTGTTGCCATACCTGTTCTTATTCAAACTTTCACTGCAATAATGAATTTGACAGCCTGGAAATCTCTGTTATTTGGACTAGATGTTAATTAAGAGGCTGTGGAATTGGCTTTGGGTGTAAGTAATCCTGCTGAGTGCTGAAGCACTGACTGTGTGCAGTGCGCTTTGCACCTGATGCACATCCAGAAAACCTTTTTCCTCCTTCATACAGGGGGTAACATCAAATTCCCTCATAGAACGATCAAAAGGTTATTTTTATAGATGAACCCTCTCAGTCATTAATGAAAACAGAGGTTCAGCAACATGTGTGCCATTTCTGTACATTTTGTTGCTATTAAGAAGCTCAGAGGAACAATTCTCCGATGAACAATTCTCTGTGTAGCTGGAGATTGTCACTTTGTACAACCACACAGTCCCTTTAATGCAGTCAGGGTGGCTACAGCTACTTCCTTTCCAGACAGGATAGCCCAAGTAACCATTTGGGTCCAGAGATTACTGACATACATACTACACAATATCTGAAACACAATGAGCTGAGGCCAACTTAAAATTAACACTGTACTTTTAAACCCAAGAGCACTTCTCAGATATTGTTAACATGATATTATATATCATTAATTAACCGTCCTAGTGTATTTTTGACACAGAGGCGTACATATGAAATTAATTAACAGGGTTTTGTTTGTTTATTTTTCCCTTTTACCACGACGGAGCGGGGGTGGCACTACCTGCCGCCAACAAAAGCCACACAATCCAGGAAGAGCTTTTATAGCAAAACAGCGACACCCACTGCTGGACATCACAGTTGCAGCCTCGAAAATAAAGCGAAGGGGAAAACGCCAGGGAGGGGGAAGCCGAAGTCCCAAGGCGTTCGCGAACGCTCAGGTTCCGGTCTCCAGACAGGGCTGTCCCCAAGCGCCGTGGTCATTCAGCTGGGAGACTCGCCGGAGGGAGGAAGGGTGTTCCGGTGTCACCGCCTCCTCGCCTCGTATGCCCCGCTGCCTCCCCTGGGCACGGGCCGGGGTACGGGCGGGAGGCGCGGGATCCCGGCCCCGCTGTCTCCGCAGCGCAGCCTTGGAGCGTGAGGATGCTCCGCGCTAGGGAGGAGCTGCCAGCGGGACTGCAGTTCGCCAGCCCCGGCCAGAAGGTCCTGCAGCTGGAGAGAGGCGGGTGCGGACGTGACTGTGACACTCGGGTAGGTACCGAAGCCCCTCGGCTTTTTGTGCCGCGCATCGCCTCCCAGGGCGGGCTCCGCATCCCGCTCCGCCGGGAAGCAGCTGGTTCCTAAGGGCACTGGGCACTTCCTGCCGACGGCTCGGCGGGAAGGGGTGCTGTGGCTCACGGGCTGCCAGCACTGCACGTAGCCCCGGTGCGGTGCGGGAGGCTGCCGCCGTGTTCCCTCGCCTTCCCCAGGTGCGGGCAGTGGCCGTGAAGCGGGGCCAGGAGGCGCCGGGGCCGGTCGCTCCCGGTGTGCCTGGGGCTCGGCGTTCCCGCCGGGACACTCCGGGCTGGCAGCGGCAGCCCTGGCCAGGCCGGGGTCGCTTCAGCCCTTGGAGCACGCGGCTGTGCCAGGGGCTCTGCTCGCGTGCGGGCGCTGGTGCTGCTGGCGGAGATGCTGCTGGCACTCGGCGGAGGGTCAGGCCGGGGGCGCTGCCGCAGCACGGCTGTCCCGGCCAGCAGCGAGCACAGCAGCCGGGAAGCGCCTCCCGGCTGTCGGAAGCTGCTCCGTCGGCCAAAGGTGCCGACTGGCGTGTCAAAATCGTTTCTCTTCCCTGTTCCTGAGTTTGTAACTTCAGGCAGGGATAGTCAGAAGAGGTCTTCCCCCTTACCTGAAGGACAGGGTCTTTTCTTGCTATGAAGACAAATGGGAGACACAAAATAACCAGCCGGAAAAGGAAGGAAGTAATGGAAGCCACTCTGTAGTACATAACTACTTTTGTTTTTCTGTTGCTGTTGCTAGTTGGACTGCTGTGCTGTGACGGCAGCAGAGCACAGCAGTGCCTTGGGGATGCACTGTGCTGCTGGGAAGATCCAAATTGGTCCAGAAGGGTACTGCTTGGCCCTGAAGTAATTCTCTCTGGCTCTGCTATTTGTAGGTAGACTGGCTTAAGATGCACAAGTGATGTCTGCATGGACACCTGTACTGATTTTCTTGAGAGCAATCTTTCTTTCAAAGTTGTGTCCTTACAGGGTAATAGCACAGATGAAATTTTAAAATAATACCAACTGCTTGAATCTAGGTGAGAAGATGGTGAAAAAAATCCCACCCGAAGTTGGTGTGTGTATAGAAAGTAGTTTGTGAGGTGGATGAATGAGACCAATCTGGAGCAGTCCTAGACATGCAGTGCTTGTAGTGGCTTTGGTTTTTCAAAATGGATTTCAGTAACTTCTGAATGGGTTGATTTAATAGATGTTATACAGTTGTGCTTGGTTTTCGGCAATGTAAATGAATCAGTGTTAGTACTAGCATATAGATTTGTTTTCAGTCATCCAACATGATATTTAAGAAGGCATGAGTGACATAAACTGATCACAAATCACAGTTGATATGGGCTTCTGTCTTGCATAGTATTACTTAGAAGACTGATCCACAGTTATTGTTCTCTTGGTGTTTCCTTTTACACACATATTATTGAATGTGAAAGACCTGCTGGAAGCAGAGAGAAATTCAAAGGTAATAATTTCTTGGTTTGGGGATTTTTTTTTTATATTAATGGAAGGGCTCCCTAGGACACAATTGAAAACTTTGACGCTGTAGTGTGGCTATATTGAGTTTTTTGTCCAACAACACTGGGCTTTAGTTTAATAAAACCACATTTGAAAGTTTTGGATGAGGGCGCACTGATGTGTCATTGTTGATAAAAGAGAGAAATATTGCAAACTTGTTTCGAGATGCAGGCTGTCTTCTTTTTTCTTTTCCTTTCATAAGGAGATGTTCAAATTACACCCTATCAGACCCTATGGGTAATACAAAACTTTTTAATAGTATCTGATAGTTCAGCAACTTGATGCTTGGATACTTTGTGTGTTAAGTAAGAGAAGAAGTTGGCAAATAGCTAGATGGTACAGCCTATTATTAGTACTGCTAATGTGTGCTTTCAGTACTGCTGTGTGTACTGTTCTGTACTGTTACTAGTACTGCTAGTGTGTTTTTCTAGCACCAGTATCTGATTATTAGAATGATCTTACTAATATTCGTATTTTCTCACCCAAAATGGACAATTTTCCTGTGAAAAGAAAAGCTTCTTTTACAAATGTTGAACAGAATAGACCATATTCTAGTGCCTTATGTTGTTGGTGGTAAGATTTATGTTATTTAAGCAATAAAAGGAATTGACATAATTTGAAATCTTTACTTTTTTCCCCCCTCCCTGTTTCACATTGAAATGGTGAAAATTACTTTATTTTCAAACTTTCTACTAAATATATGTCCCCAAACCACATATTGGGTAAGTCTGGAAAAATAGTAATAGTTGGACCCAATGATCCTAGAGCTCTTTTCAACCTAAATCAGTTAAGTAACAAAAACAAACAACAAAATGAAAAAATCATAGCTTTCAAAACCATCTACTTTCTTTACCAATAAGAGAATATTTTTGGGGAAATATCTTTTTAGAGTATAAAGCATGTACTCTTTATGTGTATTTTCTAGGGATAAAATACTCTTGGTCAAACTGTCTGGTCAAAAATTAATCCAAGCTCAGATCCATCAGGACTGGATGTTTTTACACACTCAGTTTATCTGAAGTTTTTATACTTCATGTATCACTATTGCATTAGTCTGAATATTTTGTTTTATTGTGATTTATTAATAGTAATTAAATATAGAGCTAACTAGGAATGTAGACTACATTGCATAGCATAATGTACAGTATACAGTTTATTACTGGTACTCAGAGTGATTTTTAAGTCCAACAAGTGAGTGGGTTACACTGTAGGTGATTGGTTGCTGGACTTTGTGCTCCTTACTTGCAGCTGTTGGTAAGAGTTCCACCAGCTCAGGCCTTAAACACTTACTGTTCATGTGGATGCATGCTAGGGCAATACAGGGTCTAAAGTCAAGATATATAAGTACAACCTTTCTGTTACCCAGAAAGGAGCCCTGAAGTAATAGAATTTCTCCTTAAGTGGAATAACTGGTGCTTGCAAAAACTGTAAAATAAATACAAGATGTTAAAACAATGAAAAAGGTGTCATTATGCTTTTTCAGACAACAGACCTGTTTCAGGTGTGGGACAGTAGAAAGCAAGAATCTCCACAACACAGTATTCATATATGTGGCGAAAGAAGAAACACTGGACTTTCTCAAGTACAGGTGCCACAGGAAGCAGTATACTTCTGAGTGTGGTGCAGAGGGACCAGCTCTGAGCTGGAGCTGCAGTAGCTTGGGAACAGCACCCATGAGGAAGACCGTGGATTCTGGTGAGCTGTAAGCTGAAGCAGAGCTGCAGACTCTTGTGCCTCTTGAGGCCTCTTGTGGAGGAGAGGCATTGTCAATAAGACAGATGACCACTTGGTCCAAATTACTATCTGGGACAGTTCATCACCGCTGATTTGGAAATGAAAATGTAATCTGCAAAGGAACTCTTGAAAAGTAGGCAGCTGCTGCTGAGATGACTCTGACCTTCAGTCAAAATATTTTAATGGGTGCTGAACAGAAGAAATCCTGCTGTCTCACAGTGCATTGCTTTGGGGTGTGATACTAAAAATGTAATTTGTAGCTGGTTATGGAATGATCATAACAGAACTGCAAAAGTTCTGGTAAAAAATAGTGAGAACTTCTCAGGAGAAAATAGAAAATTGTTGTCCAGGGAGTGTTCCCAGAAGGCCAAGAGAATAATGAAGTTTAAGAGCAGATAGCAGAGTGTCCTAAGATGCAAATATAATAGTGTGGTAGCTTCTCCAGGGCTTTTAGGCCTCTTGTATTCCCTATCCTGTGTAAATTGGTATGTAAACAGATTTCAGTGATCTTATACTGAGACCAGTGAAGTTATGGAAAGGTTCAGATTTTGCTACAGTGTCGCAGTTGAGAGAGAGGTGACTTTCTTTTATAGGATTTTCAAAAGCCTCACATTTGGTCCTGACTGCCTATGATTTTGTTACCAGCTCACTGGCCAATAGTTGCCTGCGTCCGTGCTTATCAGGAATTGGCTGGCATCCGTTGTTTGAATTTGAATCTCTCAGCTTCTCAGTGCCTTCTTCATGGACACATTTACTTCTTTCCCTTAATGGCACGGGCTGGTTGAATTATGGTCAGGGTTACTTATGACTGCGAGGCCTCCAGGCCAGCTGTTAGCTGCCACAGTACAGCAGCTCTAATTCTGTTACACTGCTGCTTAATTGCTCTGAAAGACCAGTTTGTCTGAAGTATTTTTGCCACCTTATCTGACAAAATAAGCTTTCTTGAATACTTTTACAAGCATACTGTAGAATCTCTGGAATCTCGTAGTGGTTTTGGTTTCTTCTGCTGATTTATTAGTGTAATTTTTTTGTGTCTTACAAGTATCAAGGATATAAACACAGACAGGATTTAAGCTTCTAAAGAAAAAGACATCCAGCTTCACTGTACCTAGCAGAAGTAAATAACATTGTGCTCAGTTTTGGCAATTTTAATATAAAACAAAGTTTAAATCTGTTGAAGCTGAAAAGAAGAACAAACATCTAACAACTGCAGAACTCATACTTCTGCATTAAAGTTCAAGTTCTGGACAAAAGCCTGTTACAACAGCTCTTCACTCAGTATTTGTTTTGTCTGAGGTTACTAGGAAAAACAAAATCCCTGATACTTTTTCAAGAAATGGTTATTAGCTGTTACTAGTAGTTTGGAGTGAATGAGGTGGGGGGAGAAAGTAGTATTTTTGTGATTCAGCAGATATTTTGACAAAATTCAACAGCAGCCTGAAAGATAATGTAATTTTTCTCTCTAGTTATATACAGAGTAAACTCACCCATGCCTAAGTAAGCTGCTTTCGCAAACTGTCTTTTTATTTAAAGGACATGGATAGGATGGTCTAGATGAAACTGGAAGAGTAGTCCTTATTTTTGTTTTGGAAAATGAGCAAACAGTCTTTTTTGAAATCCTAATTTTTTTTTTCTTTCCCCTTACCTTCCATGTAACAGTATCTGCAGCAGTCCTGTTAGTTGTAAATGACAGACCCAAAAACTGGGAGGATGCCAGATTCTCTCTGTTTACAGTTGAAAAAAGGTTAAGAAATCTGTAATAAATTTGTGGCTTGGTCCTTTATATGTGTTAAGTCAAGTCAAGACAGGTAGTAAAATCTGGGTATTACATATGCAGGAAAGACTATATTTTTTAGAATGTTGGTGCTCATTTATGGAAGGCCATTAATTTTTTAAAAGTTAGTAAAATTAGCGAAAGCCCCAGGGAAAGTCTGCTGTATCTTACCACATATTGATATTATTACTTGTGTTTATTTAAGATCCTTCACATCTTCCTATATTTCTTTAAGGTCCTTCATATCTTCCGTGAGAATTGCCTCTGAGCTTTATAATTTTGAATGAGTCAGACACAAATCTTTATCCCACAAAAATGTATACTAATAATTTTTCTGCTGTGATTTATTGCCTTTGTCTTCAGTTGGCATATACCTGGAAGGTATATGGGTGGCATTACACTTGCACGTGTTTATAGGATTGGGTTCTTTCATGCTGAAAGCAAATTGGAGCTCTTTAATACAGATATCTGGAAAGCAAAGCATCTGTGCTGAGGTTATGATGATGTGATCACTTCAGTTTTTGTTGTTATGGTTGAAATCTAAAGCATCACACGTCATGTATCACCACAACTTTTTCTTTGCTATCCTATGGTAGCTCATTCTCTTTAAGTCTTACATAAAACTATAGTTGAAATGTAATGGTGTTCTCAGAAGACTGTGGACATAGAATTAGGAAAAATAAAGTAAAAATAAATATATCCTTAATTAGAAAACCAGCGTAGTCTTCTCTTTCTGCAAATCTGGTAACTATATCAGGCTCATGCTCTTCAAGATTTTTATGTAAGGAAGTGTATAAAGGTGGGTAAAGTATAAAGGAGGTGCACTGACTCATTAAATGTCAAGTTGAGGAGACAAGAACAGCGTAAAATCAATTTTCAAATAGCAGTATGAGGTTTTGCAGGAGTTATAACTGGATACAATAAAGTGCCTGACGTGTATGGTTTCTGATTGCTGTCAGAGCAGTTTTAGGTTACGTTGGGCTTCGGGAAGTCTCTCAATATTAAAAATTCACTGAAAGGACTACATTTCCAATTTTACCAAGAAGCAAGCAAGGCAAGTAAGTATAGTACTGTATTATTCAAAATAGAAGAAAAGGAAAAATCCTGCACTAAATCACACTAGAATGACTAGTGAAAGATAAAGGCCCTCTTGCAGCACCACAAAGAAGCATTTGGCGCTACTTGAAATTACATCTTTGACAGTTGATACTGCCCTCCCCGACTTCAGAAATACATTTTCTGGTGCTCAATGAAGCATTGCTAGCTGTACAATGAAATAGATGCTCCCAATGGAAAAAGTACCAGGGATCATCTCATGAATTGGTCTCTTCTCTTATTGTGGCCTGGAAAAAAAGGCTTTTAAAACAGATGCTGCTAACCAAAGCAGCTAGACTGAATTCTGCTTGCTTCTTTTCTATTCAAGCATCAGAAGCTTGAGTCTTTTGGGCTATTTCTAGTTCCTCCAAAACTGTGTTTCAGGTAAATGACTACTCCTTATCTCAAATAGTGTGGCATTTGCCTTTTGACCTACCAGGGAATATATATAAGGTTTGCTTGCTTTGCTCTCAAAGTGGGCCTGCTGATAGCATTTTAGCATGAAACTTCAGTCTGGTTATTTCGAGATTTTTTTAACTGCCTGTGGAAAAATGTGGACACTTGCAGGTTTTGAAGAAAAGCAGTATTGATGAGGAATAGGGCATGCACTGATGTGCAGTTTGAGAGGGAATTTACGAGGAATCAAGGAGATGGCACTGTGGCAGGACATCCCCCCTACCACAGAAGAGCTTATCTGCTCTGTCAATCAACTGGCGCAATAGCTCTGGACATTCTTCCCTGCACATGGTGTGATGGATAACTTGCTAGTGAGTTATTTCTCTCTGTGGCACCAGGGGAAGAACTACCAATAAACACCTGGATGTGAGAACAGATGTGGGAAGATAAGATGGAAATTCCTGACTGAGAAACACTACTTTACAAACTATAAAAGCTACACACACTTTGATGAAGGCAGAAACCTCCTACACCATGAAGGCAGAAATCTGCTACACACTCTGGAAATGTGTGGGACTTCTCGCGCAGAGGTTGGACACAAATTTGGCAGATACTTCCCGGGAATTGAGTGAATTCTGCGTGTACTCCATCATCAATTTGGTGGTAAGTTACATTGAATCCTAATCTATACTGATTCTTCGCTAGCTGTAAGTATAGATACCTTTATCATGCATTGTATTTTATCTACTAGTAGCTCTTTTTGTTTTACTCCTGTGTAGTAAGTAGTCTGTTTAAAGTCTTATGTCTGTTAATTTTGTTATGAATTAACAATAAATAATAAATTAATAAATAATTTGTCTTGTAATAGACCTAATTGACCATTATTAAGAACCTGTGAGTGAGAGCCGTCTTGGGTGCAGGCCGCCTCAAACAGAGCCACTCTCAGAAATCTGCATCTCAGGAGGATTTAATTTCTCACAGCAAACAGCAATCTAGACTGACAAATATCTGCTCTGTATTTAGCTTAACTACTTAATTCAGGAACACTGAAAGCTTTGGGGGTGCCTTTGCTTTTGGCAATCCCTGTCACTTGTCCTTTGATGCCCAGAGCTTCCATTGCCTGGCAGAGGCCTGCAAGTCTAGCAGAAGTGTTTTGAGAGCATTGCACTGCACAACACTTCTGGCAGCACCTTGGCTTTGTTACTGGGCTTTGATGTCCTCATCACAGGCACTGATCTGACATGGGACAAAGGGAGAATGAAAAAGGTGTAGGAGAGATAAGGGACTCCACTCTTGCTTTCACTATTGCCATTGATTATTGGCAACCCGCAGCAGGACTCTCTGTTTCTAACCCTCAGAATAAATGCAACAGTAACTTTCAGCTAATACAGGTTTAATGAGTATTTGTCCCTGTTCGTGGTTTATGTGATACAAAGACACCGTGTTCTCGCAGGACTCCACTCTTGCTTTCACCATTGCCATTGATTATTACCATAATCAATATTACACCAACATTTCCAGCACAGATGAACCTATCCATTTCTCTCCAGAAGGCAGTGGTCTGGGGAAATTTGGATCTGATATGGCTGAGCAGGGGTCAGAAGAAATGGGGGAGCAGTAGAGGCAGAGCAGCAAGATGGGCATGCAGCTCTCACTTGTGCTCTGAGCGTGGCTTGGGCTAACTGTGCCAAGGACGACCTCATCACAAGGCTTGTGAGTAACCACATCTTGCAATCCATGATGAAAGTTAGATCAAAGCCGTATCTAGGTCTTCTAGATTTCTCTAGGCATTAACACGATCTCTTAGAGTTTGCTGATACCATATCTTTATGAGGTTTTATCTCATCTAGAGCAAATGTGGCTAACCACAATGATTTTCTGAGCAGAAATTCTTCATGGAAGTAAGGGATTTTCAGAGTTTTGCAGACTCCTGAAATGTAGACTCTGTCTGGTATGGTAGCAAGCAAATATTTGTCTTTTGCAGTCTCTTAACAACATCTGAGCATTTCCACCTCTTCCTGCACTCAGCTGCCTTAATAAATAAAAAAAATGCCACTACCCCTGTCTTATAGAAGAAACTGAGGGATGGCACAGCTATTATTTACTACTCATTATAATAAGAAAGTTGGTTTGGGGACCCTTCTGCCAGTAGATTAGTGACTCTGATTTTGTTTGTGAAATGACAAAGAAAGGGCAGCAGGGCACATAGGAAGAAGGAACTGTTGAAAGGCTGTGAAATATGGTATAAGTAAAGTTAATCTGACTTTAGAATTCCAATTCCAGACACCTGTTCTGCTGTGCAGCTTTAGTTGAGGTAATAAATGACCCCCACAGGTAAATCTGAATATAGCCGTACAACAGGAATGTGCAATCAGTTTTCAAGCTTTTGCCTGAATAAACATCAATTTGTTTGAGGCAGTTTGGAAATCAGGGATTTTTGATGAGCCACTAGAAAAAGTCTCAGACATTGCTTCCAGACTATTGCATTGGATGCTCCAGTGCCTTTGAAAATGTGAGCTTGTGCCTGAGCAGACTGAGCTTGCTTGGTTCACTTATTTTATATAAGTGAGTATTTTGCTAAAGATAAAAAGCCCCTCATATGTGACAACTCCAGCATCGTGAAACAGTGTTTTGTGACCTCTGACAATTTGCTGGGCCTATTTCTTACAAAGCAAGTTGAACCCCTCCCTCTGATCAGTTTCACAGAGATCACTGGTTGGACTGAATTGCAAGCAGCTATGTGATGTGGCTTAGGGGGAGGACAGCAAAGCTGTATCTCTGCTGGCCCAGCGCCAGGCCACCTGCTTTGTAACATAAGAGCAACTATTTCTAGTAACATTTAATTGCCAGAGCTAGTCTTGGCTGCTGCTCCACTTCACTCCTGCCAGCTGCAGAGCCACTGTATTTCCTGGTCCACATGCGCAGGCAAAACCATCATACACAGTCGGCCCAGCATCAGTCTGTGAGTTTATTCAGCCTCTACCCTGTCTCTCTCTGGCTGCAACCTTGAGCAAAGTCAGCAGTCAGTAGTGTTTTCTCAAGTTTGTCTGATTTTCCTGCTGTGAATCCAAGGAACAATTAGTTTTTTCAGGGCAAGAGCAAAAATGCTGGCCCAGGCACACTGTTTGGTATTTTTCTGTAAGCCTTAATTACACAGCCAGCACAAGTGTCCATAGCTAAGGTTAAATGGAGCAGACAACCACAATATTGCAGATGACAGAGGGAGTGCTGTCTCCATCACTCATGCTATTTTGCACATAGGCCTCTTTTGCTGGAAAAGCAACCTGTCTGCAATGACAGTGTTCCCAAGGTCTATACAATACTGCATCAAAGGATTAATCCTTTTACTCTTCAGTAGCTTCTTGGCTGGATAATCCGGTTCTATTGAATTTCAGCCAGAGATTGCCCACATATTACTAGAGTGTTTCTTTTGACAAATAATGGCTGGGCTGTCTCTGCCTGATGTACTGCTGCCTGAAAACCAGTCTCCTTCATATCCCGTATTATAGAATAAATTTGCCTTCAACCCCCAAATTAGTCAGCATGCATGCATTGAAAAAAACCCCAAAACCAACTACAACAGAAAACCATTTAAGGACCTTCTGGAGGATCAAGGCATAAAAACAGATTCTGACTATCAAACCACCGCAATTGCATTAAAATGTGGGTCTATGAGCCTTTCTTCAGTATTTCATAATTGTCCTGAGTAGTTTTTGATAGCTAAATATGCAGTACCACATGGTAGATACCATATAGATACCACATGGTAACAGGGGCAATTAGCCATCCATATCACATTCCAGCAATTGCACTGTATTTTATTAATGTAACTGTGCCCAGGACATTGCAAGCAGCTTCTGGTGTGTTTCACCACTTCCCTTTCACATTCTGAGTCCAGAGCAAGAGTCAAGAGTCTTTGAGGCTTTTGCAAAAGTCATTTATCCCATTTTAGGGTGACTACATCACTCCTATTCCCTTCGTTCTGCCATGGAACATTCCTCATTGTTATTTTCCTGCTCTTACTGAAGATCTGCAGTCGCTGACCTGCGTTATGGGTTCCCAAGAGAGCAGCTATGCTCTGATGCACACGGCATAGGTGACCTTTGGGCCTGAGGAGTGGCTGATGGTCTGTGCTACCACAGATCCAGGCAGTGCCAGTCTCCAGAGCGAGCACAGCCAGTCTGTCGTGCCCACGGCCCAAGGCCAGGCAGGAATGCCCTCTCACCGGCATTGTTGGGTTGTTTTCCATGTCCTGTCAGCTCTGAACCCCTTCCCACCTGGCCCTCCCACCCACCCTGCATTACCCCCTCAGCTGGGTCACTCACAGGAGCAATGGGAGCACTGTTGTCCTCAGAGATGTCAGATCTGAAGGGACAGGCGGCTGAGGGGGTGGTGGGCTGAGGGGGATGGGAGGAAGTGGTGGGCTGAGGAGTCTGGGGTAGCTGAGGGGGACGGCAGGGGCAGAGGACTGGAGACATTAGGGTGTGGGCTGGGGACAGAGGAGACATGAGGAAACTGATGATGTGAATACTCGAAAAGTGTATTGTTTGCAGTATCTCAGTTGTGAGAAGAAAACTGAGACCCATTGTTTAAAGTTTCATAAACCATAAAAAAGTTTTTTTACAAAGGAGACAAGTTGCTCAACCAAGACAGCAGGCCATGAGCCAATGTCCTGAGGTGAACTTGCAGCTATGAAAGGATAAGATGAGTTGGGGGCCATCCCCCAAATAACCACCGGAGGCCCTCTTGAGACCTCTCCCCAAAATGTATACGAATATACAGCTTTGTATATGTAAGAAAGTTCTAAGGAGGGGGACGAGCATGCTGGGGGTGTGCTGGCGTGTTTTAGAAGGTGTGGTCCCCCGTGCACCCAGCACTGAAATAAAGTAATGCCTACTCTCTAGTATTGAAATTACAGTGTTAGGAAGTTGTATTCCACCTCTCAGTGCCGCTGAGGGCAGCGGGTCTGGGCTGGGGGCCCCGAGGGGAGCGGATGCCCTGAGGGGAGCGGAGGGCCCTGAGGGTACCGGCGGTCTGGGGCCCGGGACGCGAGGCCGGGGGTCCCCGCGGGGCCGGGCTGGCGCGGGCGCGAGCCGCGCGTCGTGCGTCGGGCGCGTGCCGGTGCCCGGCGGGCGGCGGCCGTTGCCGGTGCGGGGCGTTGTGCGCGCTCCGCCGCGTGCCGCGACAGTTGCCGCCCGGCGCCATGGCGAAGCCGCCGCTGCCGGCTGGATTCCGTCCCTCCGCCGCCGTCCTCTGGCCCCGCTCCCGCCTCGCCATCCCCTGGCCCTGCACCTTCCCCATGAAGCTGTGGCTGCTGGTCAACAGCCCGTGCATCGGCTCGGTGCGCTGGGACGCCCGCGGCGAAGGGCTATTCATCGACCAGAGGCTCTTCGAGCAGGAGCTGCTGGGCGTGGGGCCCAGCGCCGCCGGGGAGGTGGAGCTCTTCAGAACCAAGAACTTCTGCAGCATAGTCCGCCAGCTCAACCTATACGGCTTCCACAAGCTGACGGTGAGTTCGACCAGCAGCGTGGTCGGGCTCGGGCCAGCGCCGGCCGCGGCGGCGGGCGATAACAGCTACGCTGATGGGCCCCTGCACCACTTCTGGAACCCGCATTTTCGCTTCGGCCGCCCCGACCTCCTCGTAAAGATCAGGAGACTGACCAAGGCCAGCAAGGAGAAGCTGGACGCCGGCCTGGAGGTGACCAGCCGCCTGCCCGACGACTTGCAGTACATTATTGGGAGGGGAGTTGCTGCTGTGGCCCGTGTCCCTCGGCGACGTCGGAAGGACCGGTGAGACGGGCGGGTCACGGGTGGCCGCGGTCGGCCTGGGGTGGCACGGACTTGGGAAACTGACATTGCCCTGGGGGGAGCGAGACACCTGCTCTTGCTGGTGGTTCACACGGTGTAAGAAAAGAGTTGTTCTTCAGGAAGGTACATCTGCTGCCAGTAAACACAGGGAATGTAATTAGAGATTACTACAACTGTGCTGCCTATATATAAATACACAATATCACTATCCGTTTCTGAATATCTAGATACCTCTCACTGCATAACTCACAGCTCCTGCTTGTATTATCTGGAATGAATGACGTGATTCGCACGTGTTTCAGTGTGCCTGTAGACTGCCAGCAAAGACCTAAAACTAACATACAAATGCCAAATTGTCCTTAGATAAAAGGTGCAACGCATCTTTGGGTATGTTTAAAATCTTCGTAATAATAAAAAAAAAAAAATAGTTGCTCAAAACACAGGTTCAGCGTGCTTTGAAAATGAAGAGGCCAATCAAAAGAAAATACTGCAGCGGTTCTGCTTTTTGCATCTTATATTTTCAGGTGGGAAACCATATACAACATAGAGAAGAATGGAAAGGAGAAAGGAAGACTTTGAGATCTACTTTAGGAACACATCAAATTGAGTAATTTTCAATGTACTCAAATTCAGGAAAAAAGTTCATAGAAAAGTCAGTTATTATCTCAATAAAATGTTGCTTTATGCAATATGTGAAGAGCTATTATTCAACACATACCGGTTTTCTAAAACATGAACTGTTGAGTAACACTCATTCACATGACCTGAAAATATATCCATGGATACTTCATAACCTTCAAAACCTTGCCTTTTCCTACAAATAATATTTCATCAGGCTCTTTATCTTTTTTGTTTATTTTGTTTGAAATTAGCTTCTGATCTTATTTCACATCACTCACATTACATAGCTCTTGGCCATATTGCTTTTCTGATAACACTAAGATGTGCTAACATGAGGCCTGCGTTAGATATCTGAAAGACCTTTTTCACCTTTCATCCAAAGAAAAGTTCCCCAGCCCAGGGCATCACAAACGTGTCCAAGTTACCTAGGCCACTACTGGGATGGCTGAGGATGGGCAGGATACTGATTGTGCAGCTGAGCAGAGACTGATGTGACATTGAAGCCCTGCATTAGGACAACAAGGGGAAACAGATGAGGTAATCCAGAAAATCTTCCTAATTTTGCAGTGGGAACGAGCTCAGAGCCTAGAGGTTTTGTAAAGCTTATGCAAAAGTCTTTGTCGGATTCAGATAACGAAGGAAGCCGTTTCTCTGCAATATGCACAGGCTGGCTGTGGCCAGCACTGCCTCATTGCTCTCTGCTCCACATGGGTAGACAGTTCCTACTCAAATCTTCAGTCTGTGTTGTCATCTCTCTCCTCTAAGACCATTTTATAATAGTGAGAAGCAAATGAAACTAAGTGAAATAAGACATAGTACCTCAAACCTGCAAGGCTTTTTTAGAGATTTAAGTACAGTGGCCGAACAGGCATCTAATTTACAGCCTGAGGTGTCCTTCCACGAGGTTACTATTGCAAATCACTGAGTCCTGGTGCTACCTAAGGATACCATGGGTCCTTCAGATCTCACAGTTACTGTGCCATACCTGGAAAGAAAAGCTGAAACAGCTTATGTAAAACTTAATGTGTTCAGGGCAGATACTATGAAAGAAGGTTCTGTCTGTGGCTTTTGCTGTTCTGGGGTTCAGATTAGATGACACCATGGCACTGCTTTCTGGACCTAGGTCCCCTGAATCACACATATGAGGTCCTTTAAATAAAGATTTAGAAGTCTAATTGTTGCAATGCACAGTTCATCAGTTGTAAGTTACCTGTTTTGGGTTTTTTTCCCCCAATGACCTCATGGGGGACATAAATGAAAAACTTATGATCAACACTGTCTTTCTACATTTTACCTGGATGGCCACTGGAGTGGCCATGGCAAACCCCTGCATGAAGAAGATGAATTAATGAAATTATCATGAACCACAGTTAATGTGCCTCTGACATGACAGAGCATTTAAACTACATTCTTAAAGACACGTTCCTGTTTCGAGGGAGTCACTCAGACCTTAATTCTACTTAATGCTAGAAGTATCTTCTAAGGTGGAGAGAAAGGAAAGGAAAGGAATGGTAGGGTTTCTCAATCTTTTAAAAAGCATACAGAAGAGAGATGTCTAAAGGAAAATGCAAAATGACAAATGCTGCATACTGTCATCTCACCAAATATCAAATATCATCTTACTTTGTGCTGCAAGTGGGAGCAGCAGCTGGCAAGTACAGCTGAAGCGTGTTTAAAAATAAAAACCACCAGTCTACCAGAAGATTTTAAGTGTAATATCACCAATGAATCTTGGAAACCCACTGTGCAGGGGACCACTTACAGCCACAAGAAGCATCCTAGCTGTCTGCTCAGGGGGCAGAAACATCATGACAATAGCCACAACAGAGTGAGCACAGCCAGTGCTAGAAGGGGGGAAAATACAATGGCTAGTCTCCAGAAACACCAGAAGCCTGGGAAGGAAAGCATCTTCTAAAAATTGCGGCAAATCAGGTACATACAAGAAGAAATGCTTAACTGAATTGCAAATAAATTTAAAGAGACACTGGTGGCCCTATACTGGGTCTAGGACTGCAACCATCCAGCAAAAGTTCTGCTCTGCCTCACTGCCTGCCAGGCATGGTGTGCCTCTTCTCCTGAAGCTGATGTCACTGTCAATGCTGTGACATTGCTGTCTTTCATTCAGCCAAGTCCCTGTAACACAGCAGAGCGAGCAGAGTTCACTTTGACCTGTGACCCCCCCCGGGGGCCTTAGGGATGATGCAGTGTTACTGCCTCTTGTTCTGCCTAATGAGATCCCACATAATTCTACTCACTGCATACTGTGATGTGTTTGTACTGCTGCTAAGTCGCCAGCATGGCATCTGTGTGGCAAAGAAGTTGTGTTTGCCACCATCTGTGAAGGTACCAAGAAGCAGAAGCACAATGGCTCATTCAGTACCAAATTCAAGTTTTGTTGGCTGATTTAAATTACTTTTTTTAAAGCTTCTTAAAGGTCAACTTCTGAGTAATAGTGTACACTCAAACTCATAAAAGTAGGCTAATACGTGAATGATCCAAGGGATGGATGGATGGATGGATGGATGGATGGATGGATGGATGGATGGATTGGATGGATGGATGGATATGGATATGGATATGGATATGGATATGAGAATTAATAGAATGTTTTCTCCATCCCTAACAGCATTATTCCAGCACACTGAAGTCCTGTAAAGGCATACTTTACCATCTCAAGAGGCTTCTGCCAAAATGCAGAGGGAAGGAAGAAAACTGTGAGACGTTAGTCTGTATTTTAAAAGAAAGGGATTGTTCTTTGGCGCCATTAACTGTTGCAGTTCCATTGATTTCTTTATAAAAAGCTGAAAATCTAGTTTTAAGAAATGAAAATACTAGTGAGAGATTTTAAAAAACAATTGGTGTGGCCAGAAAACTGTTGCCAAACTTGCCAGGTTTAGAAAACCCAAATACCTAAGAACATAAAACATTCAGGTAAATTTTTTTTAATGGAGCAGTCACAGTGGTGCCCTGGAAACATCATTTAATCTATATTCTATATTTGAATTAACATGTTTACAATCCCCAAACTAGCTAGTGTACAATGTACCCTGTTTCAGGTTTTCTTCCTCCCAGGAGCAAGAATCAAAAAATAGGCAGTAAATGCTTGTAGATAAAGAAGTTAACTCTTTGGTAATCTTTGTGCAGGACATTTCCAGAGGCTGAGCTGATGTGTGGTCATGTGTTCTCCCTGGAAAAAAGAGACGTAAGTTGGATGAACAACAAGACAGAAAGACAAGGGAGGTCAGGAGGAGTTTGTCAGGCTTGCAAAGGAAGAAGCAGAGACATGCCTGCACACCACACTATAAAGAAGGAGAAGCAAAACTCACACCTGGACATCTGTAACAGGCAAGGCTTCTTAGTTTAGACAATTTGACAGCAGGGATAAGAGCAACATGGAGAAACAGCCTTAAGTGCCAGAGAAGTTGGTGTGTACCCTACATATCGAACAGTCTGTTGCTGACCTGTCTGCTGCAGGTCCATTTGTCATGGGCAGACTTACAGCAGAGAACTGTGTTTGAATGGTCTCAGTGACATTTTGGCTCTACTTGAGGTCAGTGGATAAAATGCTACAAGGCTCAAATAGGTGAATTCTCACCTTCAACCTGTAAACCATTTATAAGTCATTTATTAAATATGACTCTTTAAATTGTTGGACTGCTTAGTGTTTTCACTGCCATGTGTGCATGACATTAATAAAAGTGCCATGAAATCCAACTGGTAGAAGAAATATAACTATGTTGTTGTGTTCCTGATGACAAAAGGAGTATAGTCTTTCCCCACGATTTGACTGTTCCACTTGAAAATAAACAAAGCATAACTGCATTGTCTTTTTTTTTCCTGAAATGTAAAAATCACAACAGCAGGTTTTGCTTCTGAAGAACACATTTGGAACTCCAGTTTGGAATTCCAAGTGTTCATTAGCTTTAAGTCAATGCTGTTTAGCATCTTGATCAGTATTTCAAATAATTTTGTTGAAACAGTGGCATTTTTTTTTCTTTATTCATTAGTATCAGCCAATGGACTGCTTACATCTTATTTCTGTTGGCACTTTTGCTTCAGTTTATGTGAACTTTCTGTAATTGCACCTGTGATACCTGACTGTAATTTAGTTAACTATTGTCTTTATTTATAAATCTGTTATTACATTTATTTGTCAGCATTATGATTAGAAAAATAATGGATAAATATTCACTTGCAACTAACAGAGTAGGAATAGAAAACCATTTCTAACCACACTTCTTAATGGCTTTGTAAGGGGATGAAACTGTACAGCAAGTAAAGTTCAAGGGTGACATATGAGAGAAGTCATAATGTAAGCTCTACTGGACATTCTATGCATTTTACTGTAAACATTTGATTATGTCCATCTGCTACACTAAAATAATATTATTACAAATTGCAATGTCAGCTTCTGAGAATTTGAAGGCATATTGAAATTTGTGCATTGGAAGTTTGTGTCCAAGAAGAACACTGGAGGAAAAATCCATCTCACTGCTTAGCCAAAAGAAATCACAATAAGGAAAAGATCTGATGGTCACTTTTGCTAGAACTGGATACAAACTGGAGGGCAATAAGCCATTGCCGTATCATGGAGGAGCAGAATTTGAGTAGGAAGGAATGTCTTACCTGTGGGGTTTAAAGACATTTTTGACAAGAGTAGGGAGCATTGGGAATCCCTAGTCTGTGTACACAGTCCAAGAGCACAAAACAAATAACTTTCCAGAACAAAAAGTTTAATATTTTTAAAACTACTAAAAATTAAGGCCTGTAATGCAAACTAGAGTGTAAATTTACTCCACTGACTTCTGAAGCTGTTAGTTGCACAGTTACACTAGTGGAGGCCTTACCCAGAACAAAGATCACAAAGGTTCTGAATGAACAGACAGAAGGGCAAATACACATATTGAGAGCTGTTGCCTGTTAATCAAAAGACAGAAGACAGAGTAAGACACCATGAGTGCTGTGAGCAGCCAGTTTAGTTTTGTTAGGCCTCAACAGTGGATGTCAGAGGCACATGGGAGAGGGATTGCACAGGCAAGAGGCAACTAGGAGAAGCCTTATCTCTGGGAGGACTTTGCCTGGCAACATCTCACATGGGACTGGCAGTAGGAGACACACTGAACTCCCCAGAGGGGCTTCTCCAGTCGGATTGTGAAAGGTTGGACTGGGACAATGGTCTCCTGCCAGCAGGCAGGCTTTGGGAGGGCCAGGAGCATAAACAGTAACTGCGTAACAAGCGCCCGGGGCTTTTTTGACTCTTTTGAGACCTGCTTTTCGAAACTTGCTTTTGAGTCAGGGCTTTTTGAGTGCCATGCATTTTGCTCTGGCCCCAGCCTGCCTTTTGGCTCTTCTGCCCTCCCCGGCTCTGGCTCACCCCTGCGTCTGTCCGGCCGCCCAGTGTCCCTGACCAACGCCCCGCTGCTTCGTCTGAGCGTCCCTGCCTCGGCCCTGCTGGAGTCCATCGCTGCCGCAGGGATGCAGCCGCTCCGAGAGCGGCTCTTTCCGGCCCAGCCTGGGCTCAGGCAGCCCGCCAGCACACCGCCGCCGCCTGGGCGCTGAGTACCAGCGCTTGTCTGACTCGCTGTGGCAGCGCCCTTTCCCTCTCTGCCCTCTCTCTCCCCGCACCCCCCACCCCTCCCATTCCTTCTTCATTTTCCTGCCTCCCTTTCTGTGATCCCTCTTTCGTTTGGGCAACTCCCTTTTCGTTCCAATAAACAGTTCACAGATACAATGTTTGCGTCATTTGGCTAAATTTCATTTCCGACCATTAATTACTAGAAGAGCTCGCAGTTCCCCGTCCGCAATGGAAAGCGACAGGTGCCCCAGATGGGTCGGGGCTGGGGGCTGTGCTGGTGGGTCAGACACTGGCTGGTCTAGACACTGCAGACCCCAAGACTATGGCCCCAGAGACCACATGGACTTCAAGGAGGAGCTGTACATGTTCCATTTCAAAAGCTTCGTCTCTGAGAGCAAGCTCAGCACGTTGGATTTTTACAGCCACCTCAAGGACTCCTGAGATTTTGAGGGGAAGTGTTCCGCCTTCCACTAGGGCTGACCTCAAGGAACAGGAGGGACTTCATCCTAGCCCTGAAGTTTGGAGGGTGGCAATTGTTTCCTCAGTGTGGGAATGCATCTTGGTTTTGTCTTGTTTATTGTGATTGTTTTTTTACGTTGTCAGTGTAACTCCTGGAGACAGAACAAGTCTGGATCCTGATCTGTACTACAACACAGTGCTGGCTGCTGGGGGTGGGTGCTCCCTGATCTGAGGCTGTAAGGCAGACGCCAGGCTGTGCATTGGCTTGGGAAAAGGGAGACCAGTTGGTCTAGGAGAGAGCTGGGGTGATTACTTCCCTGCAGACCTGGAGACACTTTCAGGGGATGGTGGCTGGGGCAGGGACAAGTGTTGGCCCATTGACTGCTGCGCTTGTGTGGTGGAATGGCAGCAGCATGGCCCTGGACACTCCACTCCATGAGAACTGTCTTCCTGTGGATGCTGGGTTTGGTGGGACTTCGGGGACAATGACACATTCCCATTGGCTCAGACCATGGTGTGGTGACACCCTCTCTCCAATGGGACAACCAGGATAACGACACATCTTTTGAGGGGGATGGCTGGGCTCATCAGGACCCTCAGGTCTATGACACCTCATCCCTCTCTCTGGGATACCCCTCTTTGGGACCAGAGAGGTGGCTCCTGAGCTTTGCAGGAGCCCCGGGCCTGTGACAATCCCCACTTTTGGGGGAATGGGGCTTGGTGGGACCCTCAGGGCCATAGGACCCCAGGACTCCTGCCAAATCTATCCCCTCAATAGATGTGGTCACCCTATCCCTGAAAGGGGGAGCCCTTAGCATGAGGGTTCCCCATTCTATCCCAGGCAAGTGCCCTCCCAGTGCCAACTGCTTCAGCCATCCTTGGTGTGCCTGTCCTCCCTGTAACTTCCTCAGCTGAGTCAATGCCATTCCAACACACTCTGGAGACAGCTTGTCCAGCTGCCCCCCCAGAGACCCATTCCCTGGGTAATGGTAGCCTGTTTTTCAGTGCTGGCATTTGCTTTCACTTTGGTTTTTATCCCCAGAGAGAATCTATCGTTGCCTGAAATCACTCTACAGCACCTGACTCCCTACCTGCTCCTTTCCCTGCACCTCCTAAACCCCAACACCCACATCCTTCTCTATCTTGTTGCCAAGATTTCCATCCTGGAAATAGGATTACTAAAAGTAGGAAATATTAAATTACTTAAATTGTGAGATTACAATAAGTACTTATTCTGCTCCCCAATGTAATTCCCTTTTGCTAGGAATGTACAAAGATATATATTTTTTTAAATTTTAATATTTTTTTAATATTTAGGTAAGAGGAAATGTGAAATATTGAAAGTTTTAATCACATTCATAGAATCATAAAATGGCTTGGGTTTGAGCCATTTAAAAATGGCTTGGCATCTAGCCTGTCCCCACTTCCACTAGACCAGGTTGCTCAAATGCTCATCCATCCTGGATTTGAACACTTCCAGGGATGGGACATCCACAGCTTCTCTGACAACCTGTCCCAGTGCCTTACCACCCCAACAGTAAAGAATTTCATCCTAACATCTCATCTAGACCTACCCTGTTTTAGTCTAAAGATATTCCCCCTTGATAATATTACAAGATACCACATCTTTGTAATAAGTAAGGCTGCAATATCATAGCTGCTGAGTTGTTAAGGTCCACCACCAGCAAATTTTAAGATGACATCAAGTTGGAGGAGAGTGTTGTTTGGCTGGAGTATAGTAGGGCTCTGCAGAAGGACCTGGACAGGCTGGATCAATTGCCTGAATCCAGCAGTATGAGGTTTAATGGGAACAAGTGCCAGGTCTTGCACTTTGGCCACAACAGCCCCAGGCAGAGCTCCAGGCTGGGGACAGAGTGGTGGGACAGTGGCCAGGCAGAAAGGGACCTGGGGGTGCTGTGACAGCAGCTGAACATGAGCCAGCAGTGCCCAGGTGGCCAAGGCAGCCAATGGCACCCTGGCCTGTTCCAGCAGTAGTGTGGCCAGCAGGAGCAGGGCAGGGATTGTCCCCCTGTACTCAGCACTGGTGAGGCCACACCTCAAATCCTGTGTCCAGTTCTGGGCCCCTCAGTTTAGAAAGGACGTTGAGGTGCTGGGGCACGTCCAGAGAAGTCAACAAGAATGGTGAAGGGTCTGGAGCTCAGGTGCTGTGAGGAGCAGCTGAGGGAGCTGAGGCTGTTTAGGAGGCTCAGGGGGGACCTCACCCTCTGTACAGCTCCCTGAAGGGAGGATGGAGCCAGATGAGAGCTGGGCTCTTTTCCCAGGCAACCAGTGACAGGATAAAGAGGACACAGTCTTAGCCTGTGCCAGGGGAGGTTTAGGTTAGGGAGGAAGAACATTAGGAGGCATTCGTTCAAGGAGGGTTGATTGGGCATTGGAATGAGCTGCCCAGGGACGTCCATGGAGGTGTTTAAGACAAGACTGGATGTGGCACTTAATGCCATCGTCTAGTGGACAAAGTGGTGTTTAGTTGTAGGTTGGACTTGATGATCTCTAAGGTCTTTTCCAACCTAGTCGATTCTGTGATTCTGTGAAGATGGGAGTAGAAAAGATAGCCATCAAGGACCATGCCTGCAACCACTGGGCAAAGACATTCAAATTAATTACTGGATAATAGAATACCCCATAGGATCCTGCTATTGGTAAAGATCCATCACTAAGAAAACAAGGTCACCATAGTTTTAGAAAAATAAGCTAGCATGAACAGCAGGACATTTCAGAAAGCAAAATGGGCATCAGTGAACAAGTGAAATACTTGTACTCTTTCAGTACAAGGAACAATTGATCCAGGGATGTTTTTCACGCTACTGTCTTGCTCTGTGCTAAATGAGAGCTTGTCATTTCAGAAACAAGACGCTTTTCTTAAAAAATATCTAATTCTTGGTTTTACTATGAATTTCTTATCTTCTTACTCTATGTCTTTATTCTTAACTATTTATTTTTCTGGCTCTGTATCATCATTCACGTGTCAACAGAGTGCATTTCTCCTCAGCCCTGCCATTTGCTATGTGCCTGTACCAAAAGCATTGTAAACTTAAGAGGTGTCTTTTGATACTGGTTATGCAGTGAAAGTGTATGGGAATTTCAGATTGCAAATATATCATGACACGAAATAGTCCGGTTCAAACTACTTGGTTTTTTGAGCATGTTTGTTATCAGTGTGGGTTACTGAAGAACATTACAGGTTTTGTTTCTTTGCAGGTTTTTTTTCTTTAAAATGTGGTAGTTTTGCGCCTGAAATTATTCGTATTTTAAGTTCCAGCTCTGAATTCTCACTGTTCACTGCTGCAAAAGCAAGTAATTCATGTATTGCATTTTGTCCTAGTTTTGGCCAGGATTTTATTCTCAGCAGCTAGTGCTGTGTTTTGTCCTGCTCCTAAGCATATATAACAATACCCTAGAAAGGCAGTTCAGAGACTTGTCCAAGAGTGCAGGCAAATGTAGTGTGAAAGAGAATATATTAAATCTTACTGCGCTCTTTCTTAATCT
Organism: Tychaedon coryphoeus; assembly: GCA_013398595.1. Classification (NCBI taxonomy): domain Eukaryota; kingdom Metazoa; phylum Chordata; class Aves; order Passeriformes; family Muscicapidae; genus Tychaedon; species Tychaedon coryphoeus. The sequence goes on from WBND01001861.1 coordinate 30,054, forward strand.
TTCTTATGATTCAGGTCTGGTTGTTTAAATTAACAGTATTTAGTAGAGACCGTGCTTGTAAGTAAGATTCCCTAAAGAAATTGGGGAAAGAACTATTTTGGAAAAAAGCTATAAAAGAACAGTGGATAAAGAAAATATCATTACTAACACCATGCCCAGGGGTTCAAATGACAATGGTAAAGCATGTAATTACATATTGTTCCTCATGTCTAACAGAAATGCAATTATATAATATAAGTATATAATATAAGAAAATGTACTGTAGGGAACACACGAAAATCATCAAGTTACAAGGAATAATCATCTCTGGCAAGTGAATGATTTCATAGTAGTTTTAGTTTGTTACTTACCGTTTAGTATAATTTCAAAAAAGAGAAAGGTAAGAAGTGTTGGCCATTATCTCCTGTGGTAGTAGGATAACCTCAAAAAGATGTGCAGGAGTGTTTGTAGCACAAATGCAGTTCCTCAAGGAAAATGCAGTCTGGCATCACTCTGACTGCTATGGATTTTGCATTATAGAGGCATCTCAGTGATACAGCTGGATAATGGTGGCTTATGGCTTCTCTGAACAGATTATGAGATTTATTCTTTTCTGCTTGAAGTTTTCCATTCTTATACTGCAATAAAAATGTTGAAGCAATAATATCAGCCTGCTTTAGCAAAACTGATTGTCATTGTGTTTTTTCACAACTCACCCTGCGTATGTTTATGAGACTGAAAGACGGTGAGACCTGCTATGAAATGCAAGCTCTTGAAAGGGACTTAGTCATAATTTTCCTAAAGGAGTTTTCTTTCTCAGTGCATAGATAACAAATAGCAATGAAAATTCAGCGCTATTCAGTCCTACAGTTCTTCTATTACTCAGAGTTAATATTTTACTTAAGAACCACTAGTTAGGATATTATTGCCATAATAATGGAAATTTGTAACTCATTCTGCATTTCATAACAATAGCAAGGAATTCTCAGTTTGGCTTCTATACAATGAGACTTTTTGAGATGGATAAACTTTACCTGGCAGGTATAATAATTAATGTTTGGAAGTAACATCAGAAGGGAGTAGTATCTCTGGTAGCTGATAGCTCTGAACTATTTGTTATGTATAGCTCTGCTTCCTAAGGGACAGAACTGTGTGTCTGTGCATGTGTGCATTCTAAAGAGCCAGACAGATCAACACAGACATAGAGACTTACACAGTTACCACGAACAACAAACCAGGTTGACATAGACAGAGCAATGCCTTTACTGGCAGCCAGGTACCCATAACCACATCCTTCATGAACCTGAACAGAGTCCAGTCCTTTTCTGCCTTTCCAGGTGATCTGGATTGGATGTTTTCTAGTGAAACATGAACACACTTCAGTCCCTATATTTATAAGTAGCGTGTTCCTCAAGTAACAGTATAGAAATTAACTGAAATTTATCCGTTGTACTGTCTGTGGCTGGATGTCAAGCTCCTTACCCTGTCCTTGGTACAAAACTTGGGTCTTTGTACGAACCATGTCTCCTGGGTCATGAAAGAGTCCCCAGTGCACTGCACACACACAAACACAGATTGATCCCACCTGTAGGCAGCCTAAGACACTTCAGACTTCAAACTGCTGTTTCTAAGATCTGTAAGCCCCCTATTGACCTGTGTTCCCTTCTTCTGCTGCACCCTTGCCCTCCTCTCTGACCAAGCAAAGCTTCAGTCCTTTGGACAGACTCTTTTCTGTTGTATCTGATGTCTGTCCTCAGCCTAATTTTTCATGTACCAGGTGTGGAAGTTCTTGCCTTGCATGGGAGACTGAATGGGACTGAAAACACCATTAACAGTGAAATCAGGTCACTTTATTTCCACAACTAAATCAGATTCAGGATTTGTGTGCACACAGAGAAGCATGAATAGGATAGAGCAGGCTTTAGGCACTGAGGCTGCCTTTGGATCAGCAGGCATTCATTGCCCCAGAAGAAATGGTCATGGTCCAGTGCAGCCTGCACTGGATCCTGTTCATCCTGCTTCTCTAGCCAGTTTTCTCTTTACGACCTGAAAGAGCTCGTGCACCTGTTTAAAAAATTCCACCAGCTTCTGGAGTGAAAATGGGCCAGAGCTAAAGCTGTCCAATGGTGTTGGTATTGGCCTTGGTATCTGAGGGGGGGTTGGGGCAGTCGTAGAAAGTCTTGAGGCCCTCTGAGGAGGGGGTGAGGCAGTCACAGAATGTCTTGATGCCCTTCTATCTGACTGTGGGTCTATCTGGACCAGGATCCAGTCACAGAAGTGCTGAATGGAGGTGTAGACTCCAGGCTGGTTTCCTCTCACACAACCTTTTCCCCAGCTGGTCATGCCAACAAGCCAGAAGAAGGCAGCATTGTTATCTTTGCACACCAGAGGCCCACCGCCGTCACCCTGCAGTGGAGCAAGGGAGGAATATGTTAATGTTGGGTGGCTGCTATCCGCACTAGAGCTGTCTCCTTCTCTCCCACAGCCCTTGACAGAGCTGTATTCCTGGTAGAGAAAGTCTCAGCTCACGTGCTGGAGCCTCCAGAACTTTGGCTAGGAGCAGGTCAAGGGGCTTGTATGGTAGGGCTGTCTCTCGTCTTTGCACAGTGATCCTGGATGTGCAGAGGATGGATATTCCAGGGTTGGCCTCTGGACCTCTGGACTGCCAGTTCTGGGTGTAGTGGCAGGTCTCTGGGACAATGGGAACACTGGGCAAGGACCTGCATATGAGGAAGGGGAGGGAAGCCCTAACAGTGGTGGGCAGCCAGGGCTGGGAGGGTGACTGGTCAAGCAAAGCAGGCCCTGGGCTGTGTTGGGTGGTGCTGCTCAGGCTGTCCCTGCTGCTGGGGGCTGAGGGGCTTGTCCTACCTGGCAGGGGTCGATGCCACCCACTGCGTAACCAGCACACAAGTTTTGGGTGTGGATGGCCCCTGTGTACCAGAGGCTGCTGTTACAGAGCTGGACATCAATGAGGTGGACCTTGGCCTCCTGCAGGACATCACTTGGTCTTTGAGCTGTGAGCACAAACAGAAGTGAGTACATGGCAGTTCCTTGGCCATTCCCCTCCCCTGCTGGGGGGTGAAGCCCTTCCCTAGGGCATCCTTGGCCTCCCTGGCAAATACCATGTTGTTCTGCTTTCCGCCTTCTGGCTGGCTTTGAGGAGTGGTCCGGGACTACCTCTCCAGAGACAGACATTCTGCAGCCTGACTGGCTTCAGCCTCTGCTGTTGGGAAGCCCAAACCATCTCCCAAGTTTGCCCTCAGGGCATATGTCCTTTTTGGGAGCTCACCTCTTGTAGTGGTAGAACTCCAGCCAGCAATAAAACAGGTTTTCAGCTCCGACACTTTCAGTGTGGCGTCAGGCACACAGCCCAGCTGTACATAGTGGCTGCACACAACAGGCTGGTCCAATTTCAGCAAGGCAATGTCATTCCTCTCCTCACCAGGAATATAGTGTTCATGAACCCGTAGCTGATTAATCTGACGCACTTGCACCTCAGGGCCCAGCTGAGTCAACTGGGTGGCCCCTATCACCACGTGCCACAAGTTGCTGTTCCTAAGAAGCATGGAGAAAGAGGTGAGAGGGAGCAGAGTTATGTGCTGCAGCAGTACAGGAGTTCCCTGTCCTCTGCTTACAAGACAGAGAAAAAAGCAGTATGTATGGCTGCCCTAGCATGACTTAGGCTCTGAGAACGTTGACCTAGAGCCTTCTAGGAAGCAGTGGCAAGAGTGCAGGGTGTTCTCCTGGGTAGTCTCTTCATTGGGGTCTGCAGTGCCCAGGCATTGGGTGTACTGCATGGAAACAGAATGGGAGTAGCCCATGGTGCTGCCAACAGGGTACCTGCTGGTGTTGTGGAGATATACCCTCTCCCTGCTGCTCCCTACCTGGCATTGATGAAGCAGTGAGCGGCTGTGAGGACCCACTCTGTGCTGATGAGTGACCCTCCACAGATATGCCTGGATCCTGTGCCTGGATCCTGGATGCTGACAATCCCGGCCCAGGCTCCTGGCTGGACTCTTGTGCCACTGATGATGTGCAGTTCGCCATAGTCTGGATCCATGGGGTCATAGTCATAAGCTACGGGGCCGTAGGAAGCAGACATGGGCCAGAGACCACAGGTCCCTCTGTAAACAGAAACTCATTGTTGTCCTGCTTGATGGCTTGCTGCTGCTCAGGTTGAAGGCCAGCCAACTTCCCTCCCCACGTGACACTGCTTGTATGGACAGCAGAGCCAGGGAATTCCATGGTCTGTCCACCCCTGTTTGTGCTTGAGCCCCATAGACAAGTTGTGCTGCAGCTTGGGTATTGTCAAGGAACTGAAACTTCTGCATGGGGCTCACAGGAAAAAATCCTCAACGGTTGTCCAAAATCCCTCCAAGTGCCTGAGGCCACTTACCCACAGGTATCCCATGTGCTGAGCACAGATCTGTACATGGCCAGTAGGACAAGGATGCATAGCAAATTCATCACTGCCAGTGACATATGTCAGCTGCAAGGAGTGAGGGCTCATTCAGTGCAGCTGCCAACTAATGCCTGCAGTACCTTTGGACCTGGGGCTGATGTCACAGAGCTGGTTCAGTGTTTTGGGCACAGTGGCCTTAGGGGTGGACAGTGGAGGGGAAGCATAGCATCATAGAATCATAGACTGGTTTGGACTGGAAGGGAATTTAAAGATTATCTAATTCCAACTTCCCTGCCTGAATGCCTTACTCTAGAGCAGGATGCTTGAAACCCCAGTACTGCCTGCTAAAAGCTCACAGGAACACACACCCTATGGGCATCACAGCCTCTTTGGAAAGGTCACTGACACCTTGCTCTCTGCATCAGTTTGCTACCAGGTTCTTCCCAGAAAGCATTCAACAGAGAGCAGTATATGCGTGTCTGGGTGCTGAGGATCCAGCGCAGTTACAGCTGCAGTGTCCATGCTGGCCATGCCACCTACAGTAACACTGTCTGACAGACTCCATGTCCTTGCTGTCTGTGGCTTCTATTGCTGCTCTAGACCCATGCTGACAAGGACAGTTTTGGCATCTGGGAGTGTAGCCAAGGACATGTTATTTGAAGCTGTGGACAGGGAAGTATGGTCCTGCTCTCAGCCCCACATGCCAATCTCCGTGGCTTTGGTAAATCCTGTACCAGTCTCATCAGTCTGGCTGCTACAGCCTTGTTCCCCTGCTGGAGTGCAGGGCAGTCACTGTAGAAAAGCAGGAGCCAGTCACATCTATTAAAGCTGTTGAGCAGAGCTAGGGTGCTGGAGGGGAGGAGCAGTGTCTCTCTTCTGGTATCTTCCGACAGAAGCCACCTCTGCTGTTCTACCCTGCCTCCCTTTGCAAGACTTAGCCACTTAAACCCAACACAAGGTTTCAGAGAAGAGCCGTGAGAACATAACAGAGAGGAGGTAAAAAGGGCCTAATGGTGAGAAACTCAGTCCGGTTAACTTCTTAGGGAGAAGGTGAAAGATCAGGAATGGGAGCTTGGTGCTAAAGGAGACTTCAGCCTGGCAAGAAATACTTCACAGACTCTAGCTGATGTTCAGTAAGCTAAATAGAAGGCAATATGAGGTTTGGTGTTTCAATTTTTTACCAGTAAGTGAAATTACTGTTAAGGCAGCTTGTGAAAGGAAGGCAGGGACAAATAAATTTAAACTCTGCTGACCACTGTCCTTTCTTGGGTGAATCATTTTCCTGCTGTTTACTTTAAAGAAGAGAGTAACATTTTCCCAAGTGGTCTTGAGTTTTGGAGAGTACAACCCTACTCCAGGAGATCATTCCAAAGCAGGTGGCTCCAACAAGTGCAACTTTATGATTTTGCTTTAAAGCCGTCCTGATGACCCAGCTGTGACTATTCCAGAAAGTCTACCCAGGCAGTTCCATACTCAGCATCAGGCCATTTGGATTCCAGTCTGAGATGTAAATTCTGTTGAGGCACCACATAGACACAAAGCACCCTAAGCCCACCCTTTGTAATGCCTCTCTAAGCCTTCTACCATAATTGGGTTCTTTGTGCAAGCACTACATGGCTCTCAAACATCTGCTTGGGAAGGTCTTTGAGAAAAAAATATTTTAAGGGAATTTATTAAAATGTGGGAAATGTTTAAAAAAAATCTCATTTTAGTATGATTTTTTTTTTCTGTTGCTCCTCTAAGTGTTGAAAGGAGCGTGTGTATGTTTCTGGACGAGCATGTATTTTGCTCTTGTAAATGGTACTCACACAATGTTCTGTGTATGTATTTTGACAGGAGAGACAAAAAGACATGAAAGCAAACAGAAAAGCAGAACAGTACACTAAAGATAAAAAGATGGGGGAAAAATGAGTTTACAAGAAAATACCAAAGGTAACTAAGGAAATGATCAATTGTAGATCAAAATATGTTAAAATCACAGATTCTGAAGAGTTGGGAAGTATACTGTAATGTTTCGAAATTGACAAAAAAAAGAGTTTTGTGTTAAAAAATAGTGTTTGCATATTCATTAATCTCCAGTAAGTGTACCTAATAAAAAATAAAAATGTGTTTTATTTAATATACATTATTTGCCTTGCTTGACCTGAATTGCCTTGCTTGAATAAAACTGGAAAGCATAAGAATATACCCTTTGTGAACTCATCTTTCAATTTTAAAGTTATTTGCAGGAAGCTCTGCACTTCAGATCAACAAGACATCTTCCTCTCTTTGATTCCTACCCCAGATTCTGTAAGTGTCAGTGCTGTGTGTGAGGGGTGAGTGATCCACAGCGCAGTTTGGTCCTGAGCAGGTGCAGCCTGTGTTGATTAGCCTGGAGAAAAGAAAGCAAGGGAGAACCTACTGCTCTATTCCACTCCCTGAAAGGAGGCTGTAGTGAAGTGGGAATTGGTTTTTTCTCCCAGCTAACAAGTAGTAGGACCAAAGGAGCCAGCCCTCAGGTTGCTCCACAAAAGGTCTAGTTTAGAAAAATTTCTTTACCAAAAGGCTTGTCAAACTTTGGAACAGACTGCCCAGGGAAGGGATTAAATAACCATCCCCGGACTTATTTAGAAACCAAAAAAGCATCATGCTTAGGGAACATGGCTTAGTGGTGGACTTGTCAGTGCTAGAACAATATAGCAAACATATGGAAAGGGGTAAAAGATCACTTGCAGTTACTGGTGACACTTGACATTCTCTGTTGAGTTTATTTGAATTTTTTCCTTAGGGATGTCTTCTAAGATATCTTTAAGGCACACAGCCATCTGGACATCTTCCCTTTACACAATTAGCATAGGACTAGTAATGCAGCATTTATCACTATTAAGGAATATTGCCAGAAGGGTTTAGACTAATTTATCCATTTTTTTCAAAGTTGTTATAGTTTAGTATTTGTATGATGATGTAACAATGAGGACAAACATTCAAAGTTACCCTTTTTAAGTGCGTCTCGAAAAGTTAGAAGGCTTGACCATGGTTTTGTATCTAGACCACACTTCTGTGGTAAGGAGATGAGCTTCCTTGCTGTTACTCCTTTCCACCCGCATTATGTTACCTAGTAGTAAAGATACCTATTAAAATTTCCAATTAATTGATAAGAAGGTAATGTGCAGGAGGAAGATTACATCAAGCATGTATATTTTAATTTCAGGTTTCATACTGGAAGTACTTAGAATATAGATCAAATGCACATTTGCATATTGATAATATCAAAATCTTGTTTTTTCACATTCTGCTGGTATAGGTTGACCTTTATTCTCTTATTTGATATCAATAAAAGTAACAGACCCGTAAAAGAGGTGCCCTCACTGCTCTGATTTATACAAGGTCCACTCCCAGTTCTGGAAAGCTCAAGATTACAAAAGTAGTTTAAGAGTGCCTCAGCCCTTCTCCCTATTTTCTGCTTGGTGTATCTTTTCTTTCAGACACATAGCGTGAAATGTCTTCAAATGTCCATTCTAGGGGATGATGACACTGCAGTGCTGTATAGTGTGTCTGTGGAAAGGTGAAGTAAGGTTGCAATTTGGCCTCTTGGAAGACAGAAGAAAGAGTAAGAATTGTTTGGCCACACTTCACCTCCCATTTACAGGTGCTATTTATAGCTAGGACACCTGCATTTGGTTGGAACACAGAAAAAACTCTTCTTCCCTGAACCCTTAATGTGTTTCTAGGTACCAAAAATATTTTTATGGGATCAACCTGTGCAGCCTGTGGAGTGCAGCTGTGTATGAGTGTTTTTGACAACCTATGGTAAGTTTGTATGTCTGGGATCTAATTTGTTTTTCCCTCTCCCTCTCTCACCCTCTTCCCCAAATCCCACAGCTATACTACTCTCCTTGTTTAACAGAGCACAGTGGCTGTTGAATAAGGAGACAGGAATTAACTATACAAGTGTGAACACGGATGCTAGAAAAAGCTAACTACTGTAGATAATATTTCTGGTTTTGCTGTTAATAACAGATATGCACACATTGGGAACCAGAGAACCACCATTTGTTTAGATTGGAAAAGACCTTTAAAATCATCATGTCCAACCATAAACCTGGCACAGCCAAGTCCACCACTAAATCATGTCCTTAAGAATCATGTCTACATGAATTTTAAATCCCTCCAGGAAAGGTAACCACTCTCCTGGACAGCCTGTTTTCAATGCTTGGCTACTTTTTCTGTGAAGAAATTGTTCTTAATATCCAATCGAAACCTCCCCATGAGAACTTGATATTCTTTTCTCTTGTCCAGTCACTTGTTATCTGCAAGAAGAGACTGATCCCCACCTGGCTACAGCCTCCTTTCAGGCAGTTGTAGAGAGTGATAAGGTCCCCCTGAGCCTCCTTTTCTCCAGGCTAAACATCCCTAGCTCCCTCAGTTGCTCCTCATGAGACTTGTACTCAGAACCATTTCCAGCTCCATTGCCCTTCTCTTGACACACTCCAGCACCCTAATAATGCCTTTCTTGGAGTGAGGGGCCCAGAACTGAACACAGGATTTGAGGTGTGGGCTCACCAATGCTGAGTACAGGGGGACAATCCCTGCCCTGCTCCTGCTGGCCACACTACTGCTGGAACAGGCCAGGGTGCCATTGGCCTTCTTGGCCACCTGGGCACTGCTGGCTCATGTTCAGCTGCTGTCACAGCACCCCCAGGTCCTTTTCCTG
>WBND01001862.1:0-19303 GCA_013398595.1 Tychaedon coryphoeus
ACCATCTCACCTCTCCCACGGCCACGTTTCCCACGGTCTGAGGGCCTGTCTCCTTGATTGTTGTCCACTCCATTCTCTTCAGCTCTGACTGTGGAGAGAGGATAGCTTGAGAGACTCACTCATGAGACAGTATAGCCATCTGCTTAACCTAAACCTCAAAAAAAAGGCAAGGTTTTAAAGTGGGCTAGTTAACAGATGTCAGTCATCCCTCTTCTTCGGCAGCCTAGCTACAAGCAAGTTATGTTTACTTTGCACTAGACCATTAGGAAGCAAAATATCCAAGAGGAAAATGCCCTTCAGCAAACACACTTTGTTTGGGTTGGGGTTTTGGGGGAGGGGAGAAAGGCAATGTTTTGCAGCCTACACTATTAATTATGGCCTCACCTCTTTAACGAGGTAGGAAATAAACCTGCCTCATACTATGCTTCCTCAATAATAGGCTATGTGGCAACAGTGAAAGAAAAAGGGACAACCAAGAACATCAACTCTTTTGGCTGTCCATACCATATACCTATACAACCAGGGAAACTTAACTTTCCTCTGTATTTAAACCAGAAGGATAACAACCAGGTGAAGGTGAGGCATTAGAAAAGCACTAAGCACTGCACCTTAACTGTTTCACAGAAAACTCCTGTGGAAGTGCTCTAAAAGATGGCTGGCTCATTGAAGGAAGGAGAGAAAAAAAAAAAAAAAAAAAGACTGACCACTTAAAACACTGTTGAGATTTTGTACTGCATAACTTTTCCTAATGGCAGCAACAAAACCAGTAATGCTTGCACTGGGAGGAGATATCAAGATTTGGTAACAACTTGAAAAAAATCTTTAATTCCAGTTTCCAAAAAGAGACAAGCAGCATCTGGATCTGTCAAAATTTTGCCCTTCACTTTCATTTTGATGGATCTGATTTCAATTTTTCTATGCATAGCTACAAGTTTTATAACTATTTTTTCCTAACTTTGACATTATTTTACAAAGATTCACAATGTCTTCACTGGCACAATATTTGAAGATATTACAATAATTAAAAGGACTGGCTAATATTATACATTTTTTTCCTGCTTTTAAGTCAAAAGCTAAACAAATTTTTTCATTGGTGTTTGCTCATCTATCAGTGCTTATGGCACTTACAGGCAATTTATATAGCTTTGATACTGCTGATAAAACTTCAAGAGGAAAAAGCAATGTGCATCCAATGGCAATCTAATGTGATGCTACCTAACTTGGAAACATCAGTTTGCTTTTGTACAATGTATTTTTGCACCTGTATAAGCTGTAGAAAAATTTTAAATATTTCAATCCACAAAGAACTTTCTGCGTTGTAGAAACTCACCTTTGGTTGGCTTATGAGTAACATATGCTAGAGAGTAATAATGATCCCAGTCTTTTCATTCCCCTTTATAAAAAGATGAGAACATCTTCAGGTTCTCCCACTCATAAAAGGAGATGTAATCAAAGCTGGATAATTTTTTCATTAAAAGAAAAAAAAGTGTATCAGCTGTGCAGCAACATACTTGCTTCTCAAGAAGTTTTACAGAGAACCAATTCTAAAACTTAAAAAAGTACAACGATTTGCACAAGATCAATTAACCAAAAAAGGACAGAAATTTAAATTTAATGTCTCTGAATAAACACAGACCATCCCAAAACCAAGTCACAGACAGATCGAGCATACCTGTTGCATAAACAGGTTATGATACCTTCAGTGCTGAGCTATAGCACAGACAGACTTTATTTCATTAAGCATTTGCTCTTAATCAGTTTCAGCTGCAAAAAAAGTGTCTGAATCTTTAAAAATGAACCCCTATACATACACTCTCGGCCACGGCTGCCTCCTCTTCCCCTTCTGTTGGAACTTCCCCATCCACGGCTCATTTCTTTGTCCCCTCGTTTCTCTCTGTTCTCTTTGTTTTCCAAACCTTCTTTTCCAAGGTTTTTCTTCTTTCCCCCTACAGTCTCCCAAGAAGTCTATTTGGATAGAATAGAATTAGATACAAAAGTCAAAAAGGAAGAGACAGCTCTTAGTGTATGCTTCTACCTCACATCCTTCCAGTTCATGGGAAAAAAACAGCCATACATACATATTACACTGATACAAATGGAAACATAAGTTGTATTTTTTGAAAGAAATGGAAAAGAAACAAGTTTTAAAAGTTGGATTTTCTTATGGAATGTAAGAATCTCAAATATTTCTGGCTATAATGGACTTTTACTAGTTCAAGGAAGCCTAGATATGACCACAACACAGAAAATCTGCAAAGCAAGCAACAGTTTCTTTCTCTAACTACCTCCGTAAATCTAGCAAGGGAGTATGTACAGAGCTATCCTTTTCTCCAAAGGAAATGAAAAAATGCTTATAAGTATCATTGAACAATAGATAGCAAGTACATGGCTGGGGGAACCACTATCCAGATGTACTAGAATTCAAGCACCAAGAGACAGAATGGCAAAACAATAACTTTGGAAAACTGGAGCTTTAGCTTTAATATTAAATTCCATCTTTAAAATAAATTCAGGGATCATATCAGCTCTATAGAAATTGAAAATAAAACAACTAAAACACTCATCAAGAATAGCACAGCAACTCATGCAATTGCATGGTTAGTCTATTGAGCTGTTAGCTGCAAGAGAAAGAAGAAAGGTATTACATGCAAACCATTAAGATGGCAGATAGGTTTATGTATATGCCCCCATCTCTAGGAGCTTTTAGTCTAGGTAAGGTATTTGAGAGGTAAAATTGCATATGCAAATGAGATGGCATCAACTGTGAAGCACTACAAAAAGCCATGACCTCTGACAGGCATCTGCATTCAACAAAAAAGATTGGCTATCAATAGTTTCAGTTCCTGTCCTATCTCTTCTCAATTCAGACAACAGCAACTCAGCAGCCCTCACAAGGTAGGCAATGATCAGATAGTCCAAGATGCCTAGAATTGAGGAAACTAATTCCATTGAGAAAGCAGGTAACAAAGCAGTTTACAAGTATAAATTCAATGTTTCAGTATCTCCTTTGAGACAATAAGTACTAAAAGAATAGTTATTCTTTTTTTTTTTTTTTTTAGGTGAGAAAGAATGCTGAAATCACTTTTCAATTTCATCCCCAGTATAAAGACTATATCACCATAAACCAACTTAGGTGAAGCACAGACAGCACAGATTAGAAGTACAAAACTGAGGAACACTACATTATTTGTGAGGCAGAAAGCTGTTTCCCCCAGTAAGTATCACATGGCTTCATCTGCCATAGCCTCTCTCACTGCATTATGCACTAAAATACTCCTAAAACTTTAGTTATTTCACAGGAGAAAAAAACCCAACTTGCACTGACAACTGAATAACCAAATCTATAAATTTCAGAATGCACTACTATTTTACTGATGGGCATGGTGCCAAAAATCTTGAACTATTGCAAGAAATACCCAAAACTGGATGAGTCTGCAAAGCTGAAGAGGAAGCAGCCTCTCCTTAGTAAGGTTTTACATGTGTTAGGAAGGATCAGTAAAAGGATGACTATGAAAGCATTGGATCCACGCTTTCCCACAGTATAATTTTGAGGAAAATCTCAAAAAGTTGGGCATGTCCTTTGAGATACAGTATGATGCTACCTCTGGGCATGGGAATCCATCACAGACTATTGAAGCTCTCTTTTTGCAATCAATTAGCTCCCTTACAATTTCAGTTGAGGATTCCTAAGGCAACCCAAATGACAGCTGTGGGCCTGACATTCAAAACTATATAACAGAAGCTGCCTTGCTGGCCTGGTCTTGGAAAGAAGAATAAACTGAAAGGTCCCCTTTGTTATATCTTTAAAGGTTTAGGAAATAACACATGGTCAGATAAAATGGATCTTATGACTGTAGGAAGTTAAATGAATAGAAGTCTTGGGCAAAGAAACATGCCCTCAACTCTCATCCACAAGCCTCTGTCTATCCAGACTGACACAACTGTTGCAAGTGAAGTCTTCATAAAGACTCTAACAGTCATGGAGCATAAAGCCTTAAATATTACAGCATTTAAAAAAAAAGACAAAACTGGCAGAGTACCAAAGAAATTATAAATTGACATACTAGCTATCAATCCTCCTTTGAATTCCTCAATTTGGATAGACACATCTTCGTCCAAATGAGGTAAAAACTTCCAGTGCATCAAAGCAGAGTGAAACTTAAAAAAAAAAGGAATTTGGGAATCTGCATTCAGAACTAGTACCACCTTACATCAAATACACAGTTAAAGTGTTCTGGAGTATAACGACATTCAAGTTGGAGGCCCACAAATTTGCATAAAGAATAAGTTTATTCACACTCTGATAAAAACCCCTTCTATTAATACTCCTTCCTTCTTTAGTCCTTAAAGTTGACTGTATTTGCTTGAGTTGCATTTTGTCTACAAAGTGCAGTGGGTTGAGAGGGACTTGTCAAAAGAGCAATATACGGATATGCTGCTTATAATTGATAAATGAGTTCAGAAAGTTTCTTCCATGTCATGATCACTTATAAAAAATTTGCTAAAGTAAGGAAGCATTTAAAATTCTCTATCAGTCATTAAACTATTTTCAACTAGAAAATAGCAAATATGAGAAGTACAAAAGAACACAAAACCAGCACATTACCAACACAGATTTAATCATGAGATGCTCTCTTCTATTCCCAACTTGACAGTTTGTTCAGTATTATATATTTCTGTGTTTTAGATGACCTCAACTCTGATAAATGAAAAGGCGATAGGAAAGAAAGTCCTCTCAGTCTATACAGTATGTGTTCTATATTTAGGGTGTGTGGGGGTGGGTTTCCTCATTAACAATAAGACAGACCACACATCCTGACAAATCACAGGAAATACTGAATGTTCAGCATTAAGAAAGGAAGTTCAGGTTTCTTTCCCAATTTAGATGAGATGAAATCCAGCTTACTGTCTTGGACAAACTGTAAGAAGTCTCTCCAGCAAAAGCTTGAGCTGCAGCAAGACATTTTCCTGGTATCTCTTGGGATAGAAAATTGCTCTGTGCAACATTCTAAGCAACATTATTTGTTGTTATATACACATTGTTTAGTCTCCTCTTTCTGGTTTTCAATGAAGTTATGCAAATGAACAACAGTGAAAGGATACTTGTATCCTCTTTTGCCATTAGTAGTGCTGTCAATGCAACTTTCAGATGTGGAAACCTCCAAATTCAATACTGGAAATGCAAACCTACATAAGCTGCACAACTTAAAATATCTACCTGTGCTTTAGGTTTATAAAGATTATTCTTTGAGGCAAACACTTAGGTCTCATGGTTAGGAGGTGCTACAAACATTGGAACAAAAAACAGACCGGTGTCCGACAGAGCAATGATTTCTGATGCATAGTTAGAACTATTGTATGTAAATGAAAACCAAAAGATTCTGCAAGAAAACAGCTAAACACCTACATTTTCAAGGTTCAGCCTAGTCTAAGGTATGCATGCAGCAGAAAAGCTGTCCTGGTCTCTGTTTCCTTCAAAAGAATTTGGAGGCATGGAAATTGATAGGTTCCAAAATGTGACTTTCCCAATCACTTCTAAGAATTGGAAACAAAAAGAACAGCTTAATAGGAAAGTAAAACCTTACCGTGTCTGAACTTCCTTCCAGCAATATGTTAATTGCTCTGTTCATGTCCCCATTACAATCATGTAGTGCCACTATGCACTCATCCTGGGTTTTCCCCGTCACTTCCATAAGCTGGCAGTAAGAGTCAGACATGTTAAAATACTCAAATTATCTTTGTAAGAAAATAACAGTCAGTATCACCACGGATTCAAAAACACGCATAGCTACTGTGTCAGAGCAAACTAAAATCCTAAATAAAGGTAAACACAAATTAAATGATAATCAAGAAAGCACTCTCTCACTTTTTTTTTCCCCTTTAACTTTATGCTTGGAGGTTTCCTATGCAGAACTTAATTATTATCTTTCCCACCAGCACAGCTACAGGCATTATTGATGAGGGTACTTTGGCTTCAGGAAGTACAAAACTTCACTTCTGGCACATCACCAAAACAAGTTTATAACAACAAAAAGCACTTAATGCTTCAGACGAGGTTTTACAAAGGAAAAGTCAATAAAACTGCATACACAGCTCTGAGAGGTCAAATTATTTTTTAAATTAATACCTCAATTTACCTTTAAGCTATGATTCTATGATTTTTGCTTTTCCTGAAAAACAACCAATAGATTGGGAAACTCAGTTTACACAGGTGACATTTTTCCCATGTGTGTGTACATGTGAACAACCTGAATGCACTCTTTATTCTGACAATTATTCAATTGGGATCATATTAAAGAGATATAGTTTGGAAGAGATCAGCACAGATGAGTTTTAGCTTAAAGGCCAAAGGAAAATACACTAGTGTAACCGTACAGTCATAGCTGTATTACCACACAATTTCTTGAAAACAGACTTTACAGGGCAATAAGAGCACCTTTTTCTAGTTAAACTTCTATCCTTGTGAAAAAGGTTTCATCTAAATCAGAAAAATGCTCTAGCTCCAAAACACAAGTCAGCATTGTTGCAGGGCATAAAAACTCAGTATCATAAGAAACATACTTGTTCCACTTTATCTTCAAAATCTGTGTCATTCTTATCGTAGATCATCTGAGCAAGACGAATCTGTTCTGCTGTTGCCTGAAAAACAAACATCCAATAAAGTACACAAAATTTAACTATATTTTTTAAAAGTATCTCCTAGTTATTGTAATCACAGAATACAGAGTTGGAAGGGACCCACAAGGATCATCAAAGTCCAACTCCTGGCCCTGCACAGGATACCCCAACAATCCCACCCTGTGCCTGACAGCATTGTCCAAACCCTCCTGGAGCTCTGGCAGCCTTGGGCTGCCTTGACCAATCCCTGGGAAATCAATTCAGTGCCCAACCACCCTCTAGGGGAAGAACCTTTTCCTGATATCCATCCTAGCCCTCCCCTGACACATCAGGCCATTCCCTCAGGTCCTGTCACTGGTCACTAGAGTGTCAATTTATTTTTTTCTCTCAAAAAGAATATACACAACAAGCACAGCAGTGCTACAGGGAAGGGATTAACATCTCCTCTATGCCCATTTTATAGTTAAAAAGTTAGCTAGAACAGAAGCAGTTTCAACATATTTTAATGTGTTTGAACCACAGTTCAAACTCACCACGTAGACAAGACAACCATATAATAGAATTTACCACAGAAGCTTATACTTTGATATTACTTTTATTTAATATCTACTACTCCAGAGATAGTTTTATCATAACAAACTGACAATGGTATTTCTAAATTAACCACATCTCTGATGATCTCTGTTCACATCACCTTCCACACCTCTCCCAATAACCACCTGACTGTAGTTTTATGAGCACTTAGAGACTGTTATGCCTCAAGATTCTGCTCATGAACAGCTGAACTTCCTTTTTTATAACTGAATATTAGTCTCTGAAAACTGCTAAAAAATCTTGCTCTTGACAAAATATTTGGTGCTTTTGTAACATTTCTGGACAACAAATCCATGCTGGCAACTTCTCCAAAAGCTGAAAGACTAAAATGGATGGATGCAGTAAAGAGCCATAAACACAAACAGGCTATGGCTACCCTAAAGAGAATACTCAAAAACATTAACAGCACATCATACAGGCCACTCTTCATAGTGTGGCATCTGCAGCCTACTTGAACAGCACTCCCATGAAAATACCGAAGATAACTGTACGCTACATGAACTTGGACCTCATTTGATTTCTGTTCAAACAGAAGAGGCTACTATCTCATGCTAGAGAAGGTTGATACTGAAGAGAGCCAGGACCCAAAATGCAAGTTGATGTACTGCAGAAGACTTCATTATTGAGAAGGGGACCACATCATTCCCTGAAATTCTTGACAGAAAGGATTCATCCTAGGCAGTCTCACTTCACAGGATACCCACATGAAATTCTGTACCTCACGAGTTCAGACTTAATCAGTCTCAAACTGCTTCACTTTTGGAGTTTACCACAAATGCAAGCTTTAGAGGAGATCACCAAATGTAAATCCTGAGTCTAAAAAATTACTCCACCATAAAACACCAGCTACTTATTGGCTGAGAAGTCACTGTAGCTGTCCCAGTTCCTTGAGGGAAGTAATATTTGCTTTGCTCGATGTTCCAAGACAATCAGCATTTGTAACTGTCCTAGGTGACCTAGATGACCCAAAACACCTCATGTATTTCATATCTTCTCTATGCCAACCTGCCCAGGAGTATTAGTCTCTTTAAGACCTGACAACCCAGGAAGTGGAACTTGTGTGTGTGGAGAGACTTACAGCTGGCCTGCGAGCCAGAGAGGGTTAATGAATAAGGGTTATTTCTGAAAGGTATTCTATCAAGGTGTTTGGCCTGGAGACTGAGAAGAGAAGAAGGAAAAGGAGATAAGCAGAAGAAAACCTGCAGCTGGGAAAAGTATTTTTGGAAAAGTCTTGGGAAAAACAGAGGCGTAGATGGTCTTACACCAATCACCATTATGTTGATCTATTGTAACCAATGAACAAAGTGTAAACTTTGTAGAGTGTATAAAAGACAGCATGCTGTTGTAATAAATGGGATATTAGCCTTCTGAAATGTAGTGTGTCTATTTGTATGTCACACCCGCCTCTACAGCGACGTGTGTTTTACCCCAGTTCAGGAAAAGGAGGGAGGCTAGGTCCTTTTCAAAACAGGGAATGCACACCAATGAGCTCTCTTGTTCTCTCTGGGCTCCCAAGGGAGTTGCCTTGGGCAGGTCTCCTAGTCACAACTCAGCTTCATTTTGCAATCCAAAGATACTTCAGAGCAGATTTTGAAACACCTTTGCCACAGCGGCCACTGTTTCGCTGAGGGGGGGGGTCAGGACCCTTTCTCCATGAGTTTTTCAGCTGCTACTCCAGTTCCAGTCATGCCAAGGAGGGAAGTTTCTTCCAGCATTTCAGCAGCATGGAAGCCTTCTGGACAAAAATAAGGGTTTTTCCAGGTTTTGCTTTGTCCCTGTCCCCTGTTGGTTGTTGTTTGAGGGAGAAGGGAGTTGTGGAACTGCAGAGATTCAGTTGCTGTGTTGATTTTCCTTTGTTCTCTCTCTCTGACAGTGGTCCAGAGAAGGGGGCTTCTCCACCATCTTGTTTTCTTTGTTCCCAGGGGGACGAGATGACTCAACATCTTTGTATCTAGTGGTTATTGCTGTTTTTTCTTTTCAGTAAACTGTTATTTTTTCACTTATATCTTCTTGAATTCATTTCTCCTTATTGGTGAAAGGGGAGTGATTAAAACTACTAGAAGATAACTCATTGTGGAGTCTCCACCCCATACAATTGTCTTAAACTAAGACAGTAACAGAGTTAAGTACTCTGCACTACTTGACATTTTCAAAGTGTCATGCTGACAGCTTCATATGACAGTCAGTACCACAAGAGGAGAGGCGGCTCTGGAATTCCCTCTGCCAGCCCTGGTTCCACCCTCCACAAAAGCTTCCCAGGTCAGTGTGGTGCTCTGTGTGAAGGAGTTTGCTCTTGGTATCTATTGAGAGCTCAGCTGAGAGCAAAAATAAAAGGTCTACTGGTTTCAGAAATTAAGTCCTGATGATCCATCTTGCTCTGACTTCAGTCTCCTCATGCCCACAGCAACTTTTTAGCTAGTGAAGAGATTTCCTTTAAAGATATCCAGAATACAAACATTCAATGTAATTTCTATAGAGACATGATGGGATATTTGACCAGAAACAGGAAACCATTGAGATTCATATTCATTTCTTCTGTAAACCAACTTTTTTCAAGTCCATGTTAGAAGACAAAAATATACAAACCTTATAACACTATCAAATGAGTAACAATATCTTTAGTTTTCCTGTGTAAGGAGAAAGCTTAGAAACACAAGCAGATGTGATATCACTAACATTTATGCCAGTGGATTGCATACAGAATTGAAGATCCAGAAGAAAAAAAAAACAACAAAACCCCACAAGATGTGTTTACTACACAAACACCAAATTGGTGTCACAAAAAGTTTTGCTTTTTTCCCCCCAGTGAGTGTTTCTTCTTTGTTTTTAAGGCACCATTGTTACAAGTGACATTGTAGTATCCTATAAACAGTATAATTAATTTTAATTGCAACTAAGAAAATGGTAGCTAGCATCTTAAGACAGCTAGAACTTTACTCAACCTTACAAGATGCATTATCTTTGCAGCATAACAGAGTGAAGGAAATTTTTAACAACTTTGAACTACCAGAAAACAGAAGTATGCAAAACACAAAGTGACAGTAATAGGCCCAGATCTTAAAATAAAATAGTATATTTATTATCCAGAAACAATGAAAAAACTGTGATGTAATTTCTTAAATAACTTAAATGATGTTCAGTGTGACTATGACAATGAAAACTCCATTTAAGAAAGAAACATTATTCTACATTCAAGAAATGAATCAGTGGTAATTGAATAGTATAATCCCACATGTTTTTGTTGATCTGTAAAGCATAAAGAGGGAGGTTCATCTGATCTAAACAATAAAAATATACGGTGCTCTAAAATATAGCTGCTGTATATTAAATAATCATCTTTTCCACTGAAATGACCAAAACAATATCTATTATGCAAGAGGTAGAATAAGTGGAAAAAATGCAGAAAAAGGTCTAAGACTTAATGCTTAAAATCGATGAATCACATCAGTTGCAAATATACCCTAGCAATAGCCAGTACAATCTCCCATTGAGAGCATGTCCCATCAGAGTAGCTGCTTGAGGCCAGATAGAGATCCCACAACCTCTCTAATCCATGACAGTGTTTGTGGTAAATAATTTTTTTTCCTTTTAACAGCTGGAATTTCCAGTGTTGCAACTTGTGCCATTGTCTCTGAGGATGGCTTCACCTTTTCTATAGCCTATATGAGGTATTTGAATAGAAGACAACCTGGCCTTGCCTTCTTAGGGATGAACAAATCCAGTTCCCTCAGTCACCACTCATTCATCCTGTGCTCCAGCCTCTCAACCATCTTCACAGCTCCTCACTGGACTTGCTCTCATGCCAATGTCTGCCTTGCGTTAGGGAACCCAAAACTGGGAAGAGTACTCCACAAACATCAAAAAAGGGGAAACCCTCACTTCTGTCAACTTGCTTATTATACTCCTGCACACTTAGTTGTTATAACACACACAAAAAAAATTCAACTTCATTTGTTGAAAGTCACTTTCTAAACCTACACATTAGCATGAATCACCACTCTGCAAAGCACTGTAACACAAGGAGATAAGGGCTTGAGGTCACATAATTACTGTTGTAGAGAGAAGAGCCCCTCCATGTTAAAGATCAGTCTAGAAAATAAGACAATTTCCCATGGGAGCACCTCTAGACTGAGAACTGAGGCAATTCTTGAATTGAATCAAGTTTTGAAAAGTACTTGACAAAAGAATAATGAGTTGCCAGGAACTGAGACATTTTGCACTTTAACCCAGGCAAGCACGCAACCTAACTATTCTGCTGCTGAGAACCAAGACAATGGGATAAGAGCTTAATTTCAATCTTGCAGATACTCAAAATAACTTTAGTTTGCTAGTGGACAACCATCTTCATTTCACTTTGTGAAGGCACAAGAAGTTAAGGATTTTGTGACTTCTAAAGTCACAACTTCTAAGAAACAAATCATTGCATGGTCACTTTCAACTCAAACAAGATTATATAGGAGCACGTACCTGTACTACTTGTTTCTGTGGTTGTGTTGGCTGAGAGGTTGAAATTTGCATTTTGTCCCTAGTGCCCCGGGTACGTTCACTGCCCACCGAAGTCATCATATACAGTATATACAAAACAATGTATGTACAAAATAGAAAATCTGAAAGGAAAAAAAAGAGTTAAGGCAGGGTACTGATTCAATACCCCAATAATATACAAATGTAGTAGATTGAACTCTTCCTGCCTTTACCACAAACTCTATACAGAGACTCCCGAGAAAGCAGCTTCAATACACTATTTTTGGACTTACTGCAATCTTTACAGTAAAGGGGTAAATGAAATGGATAAAAAGCATTTCTGTAAGCTGACTTGGATCTGTCTAGATCTCTACTTCCAAACAACATCTGTATCTCACAGCTTTTCCCAATTATTTAACATATAGACTTTTCTATCTGCTACTCTGCTGAAATTCCAGCTCCAGCTGGATCAATCCTTAAATTTCTTTACTATCTGCCATCTTGTTTTGATGCCTAGAATTTAACCACTCATACCCACTCAGAATGCTAACAGAAAAGTCACATTCACAAACCAGGCCGTTCCTTTCTTCCCCATCATTAAACTGCTTTCCTGCACACATACATGAAGTCATAGGCAATGCCCACTCTACTTCCCACTCTCATTCTCTCTTATAGAAAAATTATGATCCTCACCTTTAAATCAGCCTTTGTAGCCAATATTTTTATGTTGACCCTCACACTTAAAGGAATTATTTACAAAACTACCTATTACTCTGCTTTAAACATACATTGGTTGTATGGCAACAAAAGAAAACAAACCACACCCACCCACCAGTGCTATCCCATTTGTGGTAGTCAGCTTTCATTCTAATTCATTCTCTATCATTAAAATTACTTTGAAACAAGAAAATTATTATTCCTCCTGCGTTTTTACAGCATCTGACACAAGGTTAATTGACAAGTATGGCTTATAGTTACTATGATAATTGGAAACAGATCTCTTGGCTGGTCAGGTCAGAGTTAACTGCCTGGTTTCTGTCCCATGACAATGGGAAGTAAAACCTGAAAATTTAGGGAAGTAAGGACAACCTACAAGTGGTGTACCTGGGCAGGAGGAGATGTGCAAACAAACAGCAAATTGCTTTTACTGCAGCCCTGATGTATTAACGTGCCTCAGCACACAACTTGTCAGGGAAGCAGCTTTGGTGCAAGCTGGTTAGCACTGAGTTCAGTGCACAATAATGCTCAGATGAAAACTGAGCACACTGTTGTGATCATATGGACATGTTCAATACCCAACTGTTCACTGGCATTCACAAGGAATGGGTACTCAACAATTAAAGCATCAATCAACTCATCACAATTTGAGCATACCACAATAAGCAATGAAAAAAATAAAACCAAGCATCCTTAATAGAGAACATGACAGAGAGCACTAGCCTCTCTGAAAGACAACCTAATAACTTCACCTATGTTAAAAAAGGACTGCAATATAATATTGGCTTTTGCATTTAGGTATTCGTTTCTGCATTGATCATAAGTATTTAGATATAGTATCATATATATCTTTATTTAGCTGTTTGTTATATAATGTAATCTACCAGTTTAAGTATGTATTCCATAGCTTATAGAAATAGTAGTGTGGTAAATATATGATATTATAGGCCTTAACTAAACACTGAGTGTTAAAATACCTCTATGTAACCAAAACAAATGGTGTAAGGCAATCATGTTACCCCCCTTCTCTGCTGACTGAATTCTCCAAGTGATAATTGTTACACAAACCAGAGCACCTGAAGACAATTAAAAAATGCCATGTTAAATTTAAAGAGGACATACTAAATCCTTATCAGAGGACGTAAAACAACAGGATGGAGACACAAAAAGGAATAAAATATATTAACTTGACACATAAGATGTCATGCAGATAAACCAGAATATGAAGAAACCAAACAGAAGAATTCCCATAACATCAAACAGTTCACAAGAATGTCTGAATAATGTCTGGACTGTATGAATATGCATGTACCTCAGTAATGTAACAATATAAAGATAACACTATCGGAGACTTCTGGTGTGTTCTTTAGCTGTTTGCCAGGAGCACCCCAGCACTGGACTTTTGTCTCTTATTTTATTCCCTATTAAACTTTTTTTAAAAAATTCTGTAGCATTATTCCGTTTTTCACAATTTGGAGGTTCCACTGAGATAAACCCCAAATCCCTGTGGCTCCGGGGAGTCCCGAGTAGGGGGTGCCCTGATGAGTTCCAGTCTCCTGCCCCGGGCCTCTCCTGCTACAAGGGACCGTAGGTTAACCCTCGGTCATTGGGATAAAAAAAGAGACAGAAAAAGATCGGTAAAACTCCCAAAGAAACCGCGGCAACTTTTAAATCTGTGCACAAAGACTCAGATGGGTAAGTATATTGTAAAAAGGTTTGGGGAGAAATCCTGGAGACTGTGTGTGTGTGTGTGTGTGTGTGTGTGATGCGGACGGGACAGTCCCCGATCTGGGAAGCAAATTGCGAATTCCTAACCGCGTTTCTGTTTCCCCGTGAGGGGACCGGCCGGTGAAGGGATGAAGTGAATGCTGGAGACTGGGTGATAGCCTGGAGTTGGGGAGGAATAGCTGGCTTTTGGATTAAAATGGGGATTAAAGGAACAAAGAGAACTGGAATTGCCTGTAATTTTGACTGCAGGAATCCTAATTCCGAAGTAGTACTGTGCTTGACCCATATCTGACTGCCTTTAGGAAACTTGGCTATATTGAGGGTTGGGAAAGTTGAAAAGTTGGTGCAGAGTCTGCAAAAGGTGAGATACTGAGAACCTGAAACCCCAATATACCCCTGAGGCATGAATGGTTGGGCTGATCTGGAGTGTTATACTGCTAAGTAGAAAACACTTCCTGAGAGATCTGAAGAAAGGGATTAAGCCTACTTGATAACAGGAGGAGCAAAACCCCTGTAGTAAGGTTTTAAGGTTCGTTTCAAGTGCTGTTATATGACCGGGGCTTTATAGGTGTGTGGGTGGCAAGAGAAAGATTTTAAATTTGGAAAATTTTAGAGGGATTTAGGGTTATTTTTTTGGGGGGGTAAGTCATTGTGCAACAAATAAGCATCTGTAAAGGAATATTAGTAACTAATTCAACAACAAGGGTACCTTATTAGTATTGTGTAAATGAATGTGAAGTGTATGGGTACATCCCTTGTCTAATGTGGCTGACAGGTATAACTGCTGAATGAATGAGACATGCTGTTAGCACAAAGTGAGTGGGGAGCTCAGCTCCATGGCTCTGTTCTAGGGCAACTGGGGCGGCTGGAAAAGAGCGAAGCGTTTCTTGTTTGCTTTTTAATAAAGATTTTGTGTTGTCTGTATGAGTAGAATTTTGTGCTTGAGTTGTGGACCTGGCTGTGAGCCCTGGGTTTTGTGCGAATGTAAAAACTGTCACAAGAAGTGCTATTGCACAGCTACCCTCAGAGGTACTTGGTGCCAGAAGTGTCAAGAAGCTGAAGTAAGAGCCAGATATCAGGCAGTGCAATTCTTAATTACTGTGGGACATGATGAAGCAGATAGCTCAAAAGTAAGAAGAGCCTGTAGGGAAATAGAGGCTGAGTCATGACAAGCAGAAATAATGGAAGTAGTGTGTGGTAGATGGTATTTAGTTCCCAGAATTTAGATTATACCTGAGGGGGGTTGGGAGAAAACCTGTAAAAAGTGTATGTGGATACTGGTGAAGATTCAGGGAAGGATGTAGCTTAGATTTTCCCAAGCTGCTCAAAGAAAACAGAAGTGAAGGAATTAATAACAGAGATTGGAACCTGGTGTTGATCACAGAAGAGTGTGTGAGCTACATGATGTTTTGGTAAAAGCATGTTTACAAGAGGGGTTACCTTCCTTGGACCAATGAGCTTTGTCTATCCTGTGTTCCATGATCTAGTCTATAAAAGTGCAGTTGCTTTTTTAATAAATCACTTCTTTTCTGCTTCGGAAGGAAGTAGTGTATTGCTATATCATTTCGCCATTCCTAGCCTTATAGTGACTTCTGGAGGTTGCACCAAGATTTGCACCTGACCAAGATTCGCCTTCCACTGAGATCGCTTCCCGAGTGATCGCCGACATACAGCACCAGGATATACCCAGGGCTGGAAGTCTGCAGAAACCAGGACAGATTTTCTGAGATCTGTCAGAACCGGGGCTACAGCCCGAGCTGGGTCAATTCCTGCCAGAGCTGAGCCGTGAGCAGACTGCGCAACCCAGGGAACTGGGACAGCAGAGCCTGGGGCCAGAACCAGCACCGTGAGGAATCGGCTAGGGTCGGAGCCATCTGGGAAGCGGCGGATTCCTCGCTCCTGGTTGCAGCAGGACAGGAGATCCACAAGACACGTCGGACTGTCTCCTCCCTCATCAGAGAGGGCTGATCAGCGAGATCGTAAAGACGGTGGCTTCGGATCTACGGGACCGCCACAAGTCTTTTGGAGTATGAACATCTCAAATCAGTGCCCACAGATGTTGTGCACTCTGATGTTATCCAGCGTCAGCCCACCCCAAATTCAGCTCAGAGGTTTGATAGATACCAGGGGGTATCTCCCTTTCTGCCTGGCCTCCCACATGGCCGATGGCCCTGCTTGGCCAGGCCATTGCAGGGTTGGGGGTGTAACAGACCTTTGTAAGTCAACGGCCTGTGTTGATCAAAAATTTTGAAGGGCCATGGTCTGACCCTACATTACTTCAGCCCCAATCAACCTCTGGGGGCGGGATGTTTTGGCGGCCTGGGGAGTGCAACTTGAAACAAATTTTTAATCGGGGTCACTGAAATGAAGGGCGGAAGTTATCCTATAATGCCTTTACAGTGGCTGACCAATACCCCTATTTGGCAGAATCAGTGGCCCCTAGCAAAATCTAAATTGATCACCCTTCGTCAATTGGTTCAGGAACAGTTACAGTGGGGACACATTGAACATTCTAATAGTCCCTGGAATATCCCTGTTTTTGTCATAAAGAAAAAATCAGGGAAATGGAGATTGTTACAGGATCTCAGAAAGATTAATGCAGTGATGGAGAGCATGGGGGCATTGCAGCCTGGTATGCCTTCACCCACCATGCTCCCTGCTGGATGGGACATTCTGGTCATTGATTTGAAGGACTGCTTTTTCACAATCCCTTTGTGTCCTGATGACAGACCAAAATTTGCTTTTACAGTGCCTGCAGTTAACAATTCTGAACCAGGACAGAGATATCAGTGGAAGGTTTTGCCACAAGGCTGTCGTAATAGCCCAACTATTTGTCGGTGGTATGTGGCTCAGGCCTTTTCTGGAGTCCACGAGCAGTTTCCCGATGCGTACTGTTATCATTACATGGATGACATCCTAATAACAGCTCCTACTCAGGATGAGTTGCTGAGGATAGAACCTCAGCTGCTCGCTGCTTTACGCTGTTATGGACTGCAAGTGGACTCAGAAAAGGTCCAGCGTCAACCACCTTGGAGATATTTGGGGGTCAAAAACTTGGATCAAACAATTCAGCATCAAGAGGTGCAATTTGCAGATTATATCAAAACTTTGAATGATGCTCAGAAATTGCTAGGTGTCATCAGGTGGTTACATCCTTACTTAGGACTGACCACAGCACAGTTGTCCCCACTTTTCGACATTCTGAAGGGGTACTCTCATCTGGATTCACCTCAGAAACTGATCCCTGAGGCACAGCAGGTGCTGAAGGAGGTGCAGCAAGCTCTTTCTACTTGTCAGGTATACCGAGTAGATCCTTCCATTGATATCACTGTGTTTATCACCACTCCAGATTTACATCCTACAGGTGTCATTGGCCAGTGGAATGATAAATGGTCTGATCCCTTACACATTCTAGAATGGGTCTTTTTGCCGCATCAGCTAAAAAAGACAGCAACTACGGTGTTTGAATTGTTTGCCTGACTGATACGCAAATGCCGTCAACGATGCTTGCAATTGACGGCAGCGGACCCCGCGAAAATTGTTCTTCCTGTGGAGCGGGAATTCTTTGAGGGGAGCTTAGTTAATAGTGCTCCCTTGCAGAGCGCGCTGCAAGACTTTACAGGGCAGATTGCCTATCATCTGCCCAGCCATAAGCTATTGCAAATGGCAAAAACAATTAAGCTGTCATTGAGACCCAAAACTAGTTGGGTGCCAATGCAAGGCCCTGCCATCTTCACTGACAGGTCAGGCAAGACAGGGAAAGTCATTGTTACATGGGAGAACGAGTCTGGCTGTCAAACATTGGAAGGCCATGAAACAGGTTCTGCTCAAATAATTGAGTTGAAGGCTGTCACAATGGCATTCCAAAGGTTTTCTCAGGTACCTTTGAATTTGGTCACTGACTCCACTTTGTTGCTGACATAACTCAGCGTTTGGATTGCTTGCTCCTGAAGGAGGTTGACAACGCCATTTTTTTTCGACTGTTGAAGGCCTTGAGGTGTGCGATTCAAGCCCGAGTTCATCCATATTATGTGCTGCACATATGGAGTCACACATACTTACCAGGTTGTCTAACAGAAGGTAATGCCAGGGCTGATAGGTTGGCTAACCCCACGTGGGTGGCACCTCAGCCTGACAAGATTGCACAAGCCAGGGCATTGTATGGTTTTTCCAACAGAATGCACATACTCTGCAAAAACAATTTCATTTAACGGCAACCTAGGCTCATGATGTTGTCGCTTCTTGTGATGAATTTCATGGGCTTGCTGCACCTTTGCCAGCAGGGGTGAACCCTAGGGGCCTAAAGGCCCTGCAGCTTTGGCAAACAGATGTCACTCACATAGCCAAATTTGGCAAGTTTAAGTATGTGCACCTGTCTATTGACACCTTTTCTTCTGCCATATGGGCATCTGCTTATACTGGGGGAAAGGGTCGCGATGTGATTGCCCATTGTAGGATGGCTTTTGCGATTCTGGGCATACCTTCTGCTGTGAAGACTGACAATGGCCCTGCTTACGTCTCACAAAAGACGAGGCAGTTTTTGCAGCTGTAGGGAGTCTCGCATAAGCTTGCCACTCCTCATTCTCCGACAGGTAAAGCCATTGTTGAACGCACTCATGGTACTCTAAAGCGTGTTTTGGACAAACAAAAGCGGAATGGCTGGAGAGACACCACACAGCCAATTGGAAAATGCTTTGTATACCATCAATCACCTCACAGTACCACAAGATTCAAATAATCCTGTCATTGTTAATCACTTTACCTTGTTACAGGCTTCAGATGAGACACGCCTGCCTTGAGCAAAGGTCTTTATACGTAACCTGACCACGAACAAGTGGGAGGGCCCACATGAACTTATCGTTTGTGGCCGCAGGTACGCTTGCGTTTCAACGGATACCGGGGTACGCTGGCTGCCTGCAAGGTGTGTCCACGCTGACCTGCGACACCAGAAACAGAATGTGGCCAATGCACAGCCTTCAGATGCTCACCAATATACCGATCACCAACCAGATGATCCCTCTACGAGCAGAGAATGAACATTCATCTGTTTGTGTTTGGACTGTTTTAAAATCAATAAGAAGTTTTTAAACAGGTTTTCAGAATGTATTAGAAATAGTAAAAGCTTTTAATTTTATTATTGTATTAGAAATAGTGCCTTGGTGATGGACCTTTTATAGGGAAG
>WBND01001863.1:24640-41402 GCA_013398595.1 Tychaedon coryphoeus
CAAGATGGAGATTTTTGGACGTTATCTTTTTTTTTGTTCATCTTTCTTCCTCTTCCTTCTTCTTCATGGGTTTCAGGTATAAGTTTCCGGCTGGTCAGCCAGCGTCACTCTAAGGGTCATGGGAATCTAGTTATTGGGTCAAAAGTATAAATAATATAGGTGTTAATTTGTAGGCCGCTAGGAGGTTCCGTGGAGATCTGATGCTCCGACCCGGGAAGCTGCCAACCTTCCCAGAGAGAGGGTCCCGCAAAGGACTGCCTTCTAAGGGGGTCTTCGGGCAGGTCTCCTAGCGGCCGGATAAACCTCAGCAAGCGGTGTCCTGTGGCCACAAGTGATCAGCTCTCAGTGAGATCAGCTCAGTGATTTCAGCTCTGCTTGCAAGGCTATCCCAGGCCGACTCAGGGACAGAGAGACAGAAGCGTCGTATGGTGATTCCACAGAGATTCCTTTATTATCCAGCAGCTCTGTGAAGGGGGCCAGGGGCGACAGCTCCCTGGAAAACTGCGGGAGAAACTGGGGTTTTTATGGGGGAAAGCAAGGATGGTACCAAGGGGGAAAGACCAATGGGTTACAAAGGATTAACATGGGTACTAGAGCGTGGTGGGATCACTGAAGCCTTTGGGAATAGCTCACCGATAAGAAAAGATGTGCCAACCTAAGGTGCATCCTATCCTTCCAGGAGTGCTGATAAGCTATTCACAGCCCATTCAAGGGACATTCCATTCAAGGGACATCCCTCCAGGGCAAGGCTGCGGGCAGTGCCATGGCAGGCCCACTGGCCTCCACATTAATTCTCTATTGGACTGTTTAGCTTAAAAAGACCTTGAAGTAACTGCACTTGAGGCCATTTTCCCCTGCTTCTAGCAAGAAGCTTGAAGTGCTGTTGTATGGTCTGTACTTTCTGATAAGATATAATAAACATCCAAGCCTGAACACGAGAAAAACTGTTTCAATCGTGTTTTTGTTAATTCTGGCTCTGAGGGCAAACAGACCAGACTGATGACAAAACACTAATAAAGAATTAAGTGGGGCAAAGCCCCCGCGCCCCTGGCACACAATGCTAATAACATCAGTGTATGAAAGAGGGTGATTACATGCAAAAAATGCTCAGTCTGACCCAATGCGACATAACTGCAACCAGAGCCACCCCACTGCTCCATTCGCCACTTGCTCTGCTGGAAAAAGGAACAAAATGGTGATTCCCACACATGGCACCTTTTTCTTCCACCTAAAGTCATGCTGCCCCCTTCCCGGAAGTGAGTCCCTTATTTCCACCACCCCTCCAATGATGATGTGAATGGTATAGAATAACAACCTAGACACAGCCACACAGCTCTAGGCTCTGCACCCTCTTGGCTACTGCCTCCCACTGGGGAACAGGATGGGGAGTGAGTAAGAAGTCTGGAGGGGACACTGAAAGAAATAAAGAAAACTACTAGCTTAGTGTAACTTACTTAGCATTAGTAACTAGATGGGCTGAAGCCTCAGGCTGCAAGCTGTGAACTTACACCAAGATACACTGAACTTTTACCTACTTAAGTAAAAGGAGGCCCCAGAGCCAGTTTGGGCCAGAAGATAAAGAAGTGAGGAAGGCGACAAGCCCTGTCAGCATAAGATGCAGCCTTAGAGGTAAGAGAAGAAATGGGTTCACCTAGAGACAATGAAGAGACCTAACGAAGAACAAGACTACCCCATACCATAATATTAGTATTGGACCGAACTGTCACGTGAGGGGTGGGGAACTTGGATTGTAAGTGTATAATTGCCATGGGATTTCTTCAAGGTCCCTCTCCTGAGGCACCCAGCTCAAGCTGTATCTTACCACTGTACCAAATAATCTAATTTGCTAGATTCTGCCTGGGACGCTGCTTGGGGAAACCTAGGGTAAAAACAAAAGGGAAAATGTCTGAGTGTGTGTGTCTGGAGTCAACACAGGGTACCCATTGGTTCAGTGGAGCCATCCATCATGAATGGACTGCAAAGTCCTAGTGGTTGAAGTCTCAGGTGGTATGAATGTAACTCCTCGACTGAGTGTGAGATGAGGCCAATTTCCCTAACAGACACAGATAGGACAGCTGACC
The DNA here is from genome assembly GCA_013398595.1 of Tychaedon coryphoeus. Classification (NCBI taxonomy): domain Eukaryota; kingdom Metazoa; phylum Chordata; class Aves; order Passeriformes; family Muscicapidae; genus Tychaedon; species Tychaedon coryphoeus. The sequence continues at coordinate 26,722 of WBND01001863.1, forward strand.
TGAACTGGCCTAAAGGATATTCTATTACTTTCCATTCCATATAATGTCATGCTCAGCAATAGAATTCAAGGGAAGGGATGAAAGTTTCTTTATTTGGGGGGGAGAGGGAGGTAGCTGTTGTTCAGAGACTGGCTGAACATCAGTCTGCTTCTGGGAGGTGATGAGTAACTGCATCATTTGTTCTGGTTTTCTTAATCTTTCTCAAACCCTGAGTTCTCTTGCTTTTGCTCTTCATATTTTCTCTGGTCCTGCCTTTTTTTTCAGGTGGGGGTGGGAGTGGGGTGGAATTTGAGCAAGTATCTCTGTGGTGCCTAAGCTGCTGGTGAGGGGTAAACTACAACATTATTTTCACACACTGTTTTAGAAAATATGTAATGGTGTCAATTTTAAAAATATATATACTGTATTGTTTTTGCACAGCCTGTTTTTTGGTAGCAGGGGGGACACAGAGAGATGATTGAGAAGCTGCTGGAAGCTTCTACCATGTCCAGCAGAGCCAATCCCTGATGGCTCTGAAGATGGACATGCTGCTGGCCAAATCTGGGACAATTAGAGAGGTTAGTAATGCCTCTGTGATGACATATTTAAATAGAAAAATCAAAATAAAGTCACACAGTTTTTCTTCTAGTCAAAGAAGAGGAGGAGGTGAGAACATGTGAGGGAAAACAATATGGCAACACCAAGGTCAGTGAAGAAGGAGGGGGAGGAGGTGCTCCAGGCGCCAGAGCCGAGATTCCTCTGCAGGCCGTGGTGAAGATCATGGTGAGGCAGCTGTGCCCCTGCAGCCCATGGGTCCGCAGGGGATGCAGAGATCCACCCGCAACCTGTGGGGGAGGTGCCCATGCCAGAGCAGGTGGATGCCTGGAGGAGGCTGTGATCCAGTGGGAGTCCCAGTGGAGAGCAAGGGCCCCTGCTTCCAGGCTGGAGCAGCCTGTCCTTGGAGGATTGCACCCCGTGGAAAGAGAGGCCCACGTTGCAGCAGTTTTGGGAGGACTGTGTGCCCGTGGGGGGAATTCACATTGCAGCAGGTGTGGTAGGGCTGCTGCTTGTGAGAGTGGGCCCATGCTGGAGAAGTTCATGGAGAACTGTCTCCCATGGGAGAGACCCCACGGTCTCACAGGGGAACTACTCCTCTCCCAGAGCAGCGGAAGAAAATCTCAGTGATGAACTGACCAAAACCCCCATGCCCTGTCTCCCTGGTGCTGTCGGCAGGAAGGAGGGAGGGGCTAGGGGGAAAAAGGTGTTTTAAGGGCTTATTTTACTTCTCATTATCCTCCTCTGATTTTGTTAGTAATAAATTCATTTTGTAACTTTAAGTTGAGCCTGTTTTGCCCTTGAAATTTTTTATCCCAGTCCTTATCTCAATCATGAACTCTTTGTTAATTTTTTTTCCCCTTCTGCACTGCCCAGCTGTAGCAGAGGATGGTGAGCAAGCAACTCTCGTGGGTGCCTGGCCTTGGGCCAATGTTGAACCACAACATATACCTAAATGCAACTTTACCTACAGTCAGTTTTATCAATGCATTTTATATGCAGCAGATAAACAGCCAACCATATCTGTTATCCAAATTTCATTTTTACAGTGTTCTATTGCTTGAATACAAAGTTATTTTCTATGGCGAGTCTATTGGCAGCTTGTATATTTTAAAAACTTATTTTTCAGGTTTAAAAAAAACATTAATGGTAGCCTTACATTACACACAAGCCCAATCCATATATACGTTATAAAATGGTTTAATGGATACATGCATGTCTGATACAGTGATAATAAATTTACCAAATTCTAATTGTTCACTTTTATAAACATTTTACAAAAGCATTGTGATTTATCTGGATATACAGTTCTTGATGGAAGAACTATTCAGACTGAATCAGTGGCACATCAAAAAAATAAAGCTGACAAGACCCATTCTGCATATTCTCTTTCGACATCATTTCAGCAAGAGAAACAGCATGGTATAAAAAGTGTACAGTAAAGGTTTTTCCTACCATAACATCGAATTCTGGAAACTGTAAATACAAGTTAAAAGTGGTTGAAACAGTCAAAAGTCATAATTATTGGAAACAGTCAGAAATTACAGTAAGAAATGTTATCCAGTTATAGGTGGTTGTCAGAACAACGCCTTTCTTCTCATGTCAGTTGATAATTCTTTTCCAATCAGACAGCAAACACTTTGGCAATCAGAGATGCTGAAAATTTCAAAGTCCTAGACACAGTCACAGCATTTTCTCTGTAGAAGGTGAACTGTACACCAAGGCTCAGAGGTTGTGAAATTTCATTGTTTCCAAGTGGAAAAAAAAAGTGCAAATGTCCTGCACAGATAGCTTAAAAAAAAAAGCTGCTGGTACAATCATTCACCAACAGGATCTTTGTTTTCTTTTTGCATAGTTCACACATCACTGAGAATGTGACAAGGTGTGCTATTTTTGGCAAGAGCAAGAAGAAGGTGATACTGGTGAGAGTTGCCGTGTTGGGCATGCTGGATCCATGCAGAATTTAGGTAGAAGGCTGCTACCTGATGTTATTAGACAGTGAATACTGATGTTGTTTTTGTTGAAGCAGTTCTGTAATAGCCAACAGCTTCTTAAGAACATGCTGTAGAAAAAAATACAAAAAAACAAACAACAAAAAACCCCAGTACAACCCTACATTAGCAACTAGAAAAAAACAACACCCATCTTGCTCGAGAAGCATCTTCAACATTAACCTACCAGACTTAGAATTAAGTAGTTTAAAATATATTTAAATCCACATCCCCCACACCCCCTCCCCCCAGCTCCAGTTTCACAGTCACAAAGACATTACTTCAAAAGGCAACTGTAAAACGGCAATATGCAATTTATCTGCAGCCATGGAAACCCATTAAGTCTTGCCAACTTAACCTGAGAGTTTGAAAATGAAACAGTTCTATCTGTTAAAAACAATCCGTAAACCAAAAATCTGTTCTTGGGTATTTTCCCCATGTGAAAGTGCAGAACTGGGCCAAGAACATGAAAAAAACTCTGGTGGGAAAAAAAAAGTGATAATAAAATTCATTTCAGCACAAGCAGAAGCACCCTCTAACTTTCTGAAAACCTGGTCAATAAACTTGAACAACTACAACTGAATATACAAAACAGGCTGAAAAATTGTATTGCTAATGCACTGTCAGGAGTTGAATAATTTTTTCATTATAGTAGAACTGTGTTCAACTACAACAGGTTGATGATGAACATTTGGGCACTTATAGGTGAAAAAAAGAAAAAAGATTCAAGAGGTTTTTTATGGAAACCCATGAAGAGAAATTACTCATCTGAAGTAGAAATATAAATGCATTGAGAAAAGTGTCGCATTTATGACCATTAAGTGCTACAGATGCAGGCCTTGTGAAAGAAATTATATCCCTTATCTGTAAGCAATACATATTTATAACTGAAAACTTTTACTATCCTGACTTGCCAGTCTAGCCATCATCTTTGCTTTGTCAAGACTAGAAGTACCTGTGAATTATGAACTTGAACATTATTGATTTTTTCCTCTCATATGCCACTGAAGAGGCAAATTGTAGTAGTTATTAAACTAGATTAGTTTTTAATGGCTATAATGTAGCATTATCTCATTTTTAATTCCTTGAGCTTTCTTCTGCCAAAGCTAATTGAATACAAATATATTTTCACCATTCGCAAAATTGCCATAAGCGTTCCCAGTAATACCCTTATTAAAAAAAAAACATTACTGCCAAAAAATACATTATTTGAGTAAAATCTGCTGAGATTAAATACAGATTTATCATCTATTTGGCTTAAAATCAAGGCCTTGAAAGAGTCAGGATATAGGAAGCTCAGTCTTCAAACCATGACGATAAGAAATATGATTACAAGAAGTTATTTTAAAACAATTAAATTAAGAGCTATTTTTAAAACTACCTCTTCAACATTAGTCATTAAATAGTTTGAGCTGATACTGATTAAATTTAAGGAAGACCATCTCTAAACCAAAAGGCTTTCTATAGTACAACTGCCCCTGTCCCCAAATCATTAGCATTAAAAAGAGAACAGTACTTAAATTATGTCCTGCACAGCACAGTATAATAGTCAAGCATACCAAAACATATTACTGTGCAATAAGTAGGATTGGCAAGATGAAGTTCATCATAATTAGTAGACCATAGGCAAGTATATTACTTTTTGACACAATGCATGAAGTCATGCAGATTTTTTCCTCTTAAAAATATGTTTTCATTAAAACTGTACACAAGTTTAATATTTGGAACAGAACACTCATTTATAGCATTTTCTAGAGAAGTTTGCCATGACTGTTTACAAACGTAATAAATTAGGAAGCAGAAATGAAGTAGTTCTAGAAAGCAAAGTAAATTTAGCTGTTTAGTTCTCAATTAGATGAGCTAGATCCTAAAACTAGAGATGGCCAGGAGACAGTAATTTCTTGAGTTTAGGCATCCTTCCTCTAAAAAGTAAAAACTTCACCTGGAAACTAAAGAAAAAAACCCCACAAAAAACCAAAACAACAAAAACCGAAAAACAAAAAAATAAAACCAAACCAATGAATGATCTCCTTTTGCTGGTGGCCAAGCTTGGGGAGGAAGTTGAAGACTAAGGAGTATTAGGGAAAGTGAAAGGGAAATAGATTGGTGGAGTTCTGCCCTTTCACCCTTGAAGGAGGCCCACCAGGAGTCAGAGGAATCCCATGCCTCCTACTGTCAGGCAGAAGGAGGAGACCTAGTAGATGAAGGGGAGTGGAAATGGGTTCCTACTCGGAGAGGTAATAAAAATTCCTCCCAACCCCCATCACCTAGCCAGGTGCCACTTCAGAATAGGTATGAGGCCCTGGATCTAGAGGGTCAGCTAGATGACATAGAAGAAAATGATCTGCCCAGTGAGCCTCCCAATTATGCTTCATCTGTCAGATGGATCACCACCTCTAACATTAAAAAGAAAAGAAGGGTAGTCATAGTGGGTGACGCTCTTCTGAGGGGAATAGAGGGCCCCATATGTTGACCAGACCCATCCCACAGGGAGGTCTGTTGCCTCCCTGGGGCCTGGGTACGGGATATTACTGAGAGACTCCCTGGGCTGATTCAGCCCTCTGATTATTACCCACTGCTGATACTCCAGGCTGGCAGATTGAAAAGATGAGTGTCAAGGCAATTAAAAGGGACTTTAGGGCACTGGATCAAGTGATTGATAGGGCAGGAGCACAGATAGTGTTCTACTCAGTCCCTTTGGTGGCAAAGACAAATGATGGAAGGAATAGGAGAGCCCACATTATCAACAAGTGGCTCAAGGGATGGTGTCATCAGCAGAGTTTTGGGTTCTTTGATCATGGGACAACTTTTATGGCACCTTGCCTGCTGGAACTGGATGGGCTCTCTGTTAAGGGCAGGTTTTTAGCTCATGAACTGGTGGAACTCATTGAGAGGGCTTTAAACTAAGTTTGAAGGGGGAAGGGGATGCAGCTGGGCTGTTTGGAAGCAGGCCCAAGGGTTGTAAGCCTGAGTTAGGGGTGAAATCAGTAGCCCAGCTGAAGTGGATGTATACTAATGCACGCAGCATGGGTAATAAATCAATAAGAGCTGGAAGCCATGGTGTAACAGCAGAGCTATGATGTAGTTGCCATCGTGGAAATGTGGTGGGATGACTCACACAGCTGGAGCACTGCACTGGATGGCTACAAGCTCTTCAGAAGAGACTGGAAAGGGAGAAGAGGTGGAGGGGTGGCCCTTTATATTAGGGAGGCAGTTGATGCCATGGGTATTGAAACTAATGATGATGAAGTTGAATGCCTATGGGTAAGAATTAAGGGGAAAGCCAACAAGGCTGACATCCTGCTGGGAGTCTGTTATCGTCCACCCAACCAGGAAGAAGAGGTGGACAACTTATTCTATAAGCAGCTAGATAATGTTTCAGGATCATCAGCCCTTGTTCTTGTAGGTAACTTTAACCTACCAGACATCTGCTAGGAACTTAATACAGCAGAAATGAGGCACTCCCGGAAGTTTTTAGAGTGTGTGGAGGACATCTTTTTGTCACAGCTGGTGAGCCCATTGGGGAGGAACTATGTTAGACTTGTTGTTTGCAAATGGAGATGGGCTGGTGGGAGATGAGGTTGGAGGCATCTGGGGGTATAGGGATTATGAAATTATAGAGTTCTTGATATTTGGTGATATCAGGAGGAACATCAATACAACTTTTACATTGGACTTCTGGAGGGCAGATTTTGGCCTGTTTAGGAGACTTATTCAGAGAGTTCCTTGGGAAGCAGCCCTTAAAAACAAAGGAGTCCAGGAAAAATGGGCATGCTTCAAAACAGAGATCTTGAGGGGACAGGAACAGACTGTCCCTGTGTGCCGAAAGATGAGTTGATGAGGCAAACGTCCAGCCTGGATGGGCAAGGAGCTTTTGAAGGAACTTCAGAATAAAAAGAGGATATATCATCTTTGGAAGGAAGGTCAGGTCTCTCAGGAAGTATTTAAGGGGATTGCTAGGGCATGTAGGAAAAAAATTAGGGAGGCCAAAGCTCAGTTTAAACTTAATTTGGCAAATTTTGTAAAAGATAATAAAAAATGTTTTTACAAATATATTAATGGCAAAAGGAAGGGTAAGACCAATCTCGGTTCTCTACTGGATGCGGGAGGGAACTTAGTAACTGCAGATGAGGAGAAGGCAGAAGTGCTTAACACCTTCTTTGCCTCAGTCTTTAGTGGGAAGATGGCTTGTCCTCAGGACAACTGTCCTCCTGGGTTGGTAGATGGTGTCAGGGAGCAGAATGGTCCCCCTATTATCCAGGAGGAGGCAGTCAGAGAACTGCTGAGCCTCTTGGATGTTCAAAAATCTATGGGACCAGATGGGATCCACCCCAGGGTGATGAGGGAGCTGGCAGATGAACTTGCGAAGGCGAGCTCCATCATTTACCAACAGTTCTGGCTCACTGGTGAGGTTCCAGATGACTGGAAGCTGGCCAATGTGACACTCATTTATAAAAAGGATGGGAAAGAGGATCCTGGTAATCATAGGCCAGTTAGCCTGACCTCAGTACCCAGTAAGGTAATGGAACAGTTTATATTGAGTGTCATCATGCAGCACTTACAGGATGGCCAGGGTATCAGACCCAGCCAGCATGGGTTTAGGAGGGGTAAGTCGTGTTTGACCAACCTGGTCTCCTTTTATGACCAAGTGACCCGCCTGGTAGTGTGGGAAAGGCTGTGGATGTTGTCTATTTGGACTTCAGCAAGGCCTTTGACACTTTCTCCCACAGCATACTCCTGGAAAAGCTGGAAGCCCACGGCTTGTTCCTTGGAAAGGAACACTCTTTGCTAGGTTAAGAACTGGCTGGATGACCAGGCCCAGAGAGTGGTGATGAATGGTGCTGCATTCAGCTGGCAGCCATTCACCAGTGGTGTCCCTAAGGGGTCTGTGCTGGGGCCAGTTCTGTTCAATATTTTTATTGATGACATGGATGAGGGTATTGAGCCTTTCATTAGTAAATTTGCAGATGACACTAAGCTGGGAGCATGTGTCGATCTGTTGGAAGGTAGGAGGGCTCTGCAGAGAGACCTGGAATGGTTGGATGGATGGGCAGAGTCCAATAAGATGAAGTTTAATAAGTCCAGGTGCTGAGTCCTGCATTTTGGCCACAATAACCCCCTTCAATGCTATAGGCTTGGGACTGTATGGCTGGACAGTGCCCAGGCAGAAAGGGACCTGAGGGTACTGGGCAACACCCAACTCAACATGAGCCAGCAGTGTGCCCTGGTGGCCAAGAAGGCCAATGGCATCCTTGCCTGTATCAAGAATAGTGTGGCCAGCAGGACCAGGGAAGTAATTCTTCCCCTGTCCTTGGCACTGGTGAGGCCACACCTTGAGTACTGTGTCCAGTTCTGGGCCCCTCAGCTTTGGAGGGACGTTGAGACTCTTAAGTGTGTCTAGAGGAGGGCAACAAGGCTGGTGAGGGGCTTGCAACACAAGCCCTATGAGGAATGACTGAGGGAGCTGGGGTTGTTTAGTCTGGAGAAAAGGAGACTCAAGGGCAACCTTATAATTCTCTACAACTTCCTGAAAGGTGGTTGTAGTCAGGTGGGGGTTGGTCCCTTTCTCCAGGCAGCAACTGAGAAAATGAGAGGACACAGTCTTAAGCTGCACCAAGGGAAATACAGGTTGGATATTAGGAAAAAGTTTTTTAAGGAAAGAGTGATAAAATACTGGAATTGTCTGCCCAGGGAGGTGGTGGAGTCACCATCCCTGGATGTGTTTAAAAAAGATTGGATATGGCACTTGGTGCCATGGTTTCGTTGAGGTGTTAGGGCATGGGTTGGACTCGATGATCTTGAAGGTCTCTTCCAACCTAGTGATTCTGTGATTCTGTGAAAAAAAAACCCACTAAAACAAACAAAACAAACCCCCAAAAGAGAAAAATTAAAACAAAATACCAAAAAGCCTACCAAAAAATCCCCAACCCACTGCTTTAAAACATCTTTGGATTTCTTGTATAAATACCGAGTTCATATTTTTGAGCTTCTTTACCTTTACCACTAGCAACCTCCTGGTGTAATTTACATATTTATCACTCATACTGCTTGAGAGAAAAAATTACAAAGGAATCACGATGTTAAACAATAACTCTAGACGTGCTATCTGTATGTGTGATTTTTGTTAATCATCATAGTTTACCTGCATTACACCTCGCTCATTGCTAAGTGTCCGAAGTTCATCTGAATGAGCCACACACATCTCATGCAAGGCTGCCAGATAACGAGATAAGTCAGTTCTAGAGTAATCTGTAGTGTCTGGAAGCTCAGGAACATTCTTTAACAAAAATTATGAAAACAGACTTAGAATGGTTAGTAGCCAGGCATAAAAGAAATTAAATTACAGTTCTACACACCCGCCAACAGTTGTTTTGATACTGCAAGTACCACATTTTTCTTCACAATTAAGTCTTCTGTCCATGTTATCTAATACAAATTATTTATTTCCTCCTCTCCACAATCATCTATTTTATGAAGACAAATTATGGTTACACATTTCACACAGAGAGATTACTGATTATACAGCAATTCCTATTCCTAATAGGAGGGTTTGATGCTGCTATGCTGTCTCTGAGCTGTATAGAAAGATACTGAGAAAAAGAGATTCATATAATATCTTTCCCCCAAATGAGGGGGATCCATCTATTAGATGTTTGTTGTTTTATTTGGTTTTTTTTGAAATTTAAATCAGGCAATAACAACAGCAAAAATAGACACCAAAAAATCCCCAAACTATCAAGTCAGTAAATCCACTAAAAATAATGTAATTAAAACAGTAGATTAATCAGTTATTTTTAAACCAAACTATTTTCCAAGTCCTCATGCATAATCTACCATTTAAAGAAAAACGACAGTGTATCATAATATGCAGAAGTTGCCATTTAACCATAAAAAGGTGACATATGGCAATCTATCTGAATGACACACTTCTAAACAGTAATTCTTATAGATTATCAAAATAGTCTGAGATGTTTTCTAGGTCACTTTTAATGGATTAATTCAGGAATAATGATAGGCATATTTCTTTCATCTTCTTTTTTCCCACAAATTATTGGTTTAAACATAAACATATCTACATACACGAGCTCCTAACTCATTATAACTATCATACACAAAATAGTAATGGTTTCAAATTGAACTGCAACTATTATTTTCTTTTAAACTACAATATCCAGAATTCATGCAGTGAGACATTTGGTTATGTATAACTAAAATAGAACACAATATTTTTAAAAACTTCAATTTTTTCAAACTCAGGTCAAAATTGTATGACAAATTACACATTAGATTTTCTTTATTTTAAAATATATTTTTTTAGAATATTGGTATTTTTGTCTGAAAGCCCTAATCCTTGGGGAGAAGCTCAAATAGATCTCATGTCTACAACAGTACTTTCTAACAGGACATTTGACTGGTTTTAATTCTGTGCAACAGGCCAGCAATCTGCAGTTCCTAAACATGCACAAAAAAATATTTCAGTAACAAGCATTCAAAATTGTGAGAAAGCTGATGCATATAGAATAATATATAAAGAATTTTAACTCCCAGTGTTGCTATACAACTTGCAATTTTTCTTTTTAAACCACTTACCCCAAGTTCATCTAAAAACATGATCATGCGATGTTTGTTACTCTTGATGAATGGATTTACCCCCTCCATATATGGCTCCTGGTAATTTTTAAAAGTATTTATTAAAACAAATTGATACTGATTAAACAGCCATACCTGAAGTGAACATATTGTAATCAGAGACAAATGACACTGCAAAACAAATGTGTCATCTTTTTCAAGTAAATTTATGATGACTGGTGTACAACTAGTCAAAAGATTACACTTTTTTCTGCTCCAGATGGATTGTGAAATTGTTTATATATGCATTGTGACATGAAATGTGACATTTCTGAACTACTGAAAATGGAATTTTTTTCATTGCAGCTATAAAATGAAGAAAAAACTTTCAGAGGTAACAACATCAGCGGCATCAACATCAGAACATAATTGCCCTCCTTTTTGTTCTTTCATTAGTGCTAACATTCCAAGTTGTGTCAGACAAATAGCATTATAATGGGAACCTGAAATTTATTTCTTTCATTATGCTTAAGTCAACAGATTTTTATTGTTCAACCATGTTGTGATTTGGGAACCAGAACAGGCCAATTGTTACTGGCATTCTTTTAGTGATGCAATAGTAAAAGCTGAGGCTTTTTAAGGAAACTTGTAAAACTGATTTACAAAATTATGTCAAGCAGTATGAAAACAAGTACAAATAAAAGGGGTGTTTCAAAATGCTGTACCAACAGAAAACACCGGTCTAAAGAATAAATAAAGAAAAAGAGTGTGTGTGTGTGTGTGTGTGTGTGTGTATGTGTGTGTGTGTGTGTCAGAGGTTGGTACTTGTTAATATGTTTCCAAATTAAAATACTCTATATCCAGGCTGGAAGTTTAGTCCTAATTGGTCTCAATTTGAAAGTGAATTATTACATATAGTATATAGAAGAACATGAATGTGGAATGTATTTCAATGTTCTGTACAGAGGCATACCATTACTGAAAGATATCTCCCCATTTTGACATGAAATAATCAATGGAAATGCAAAAAGGCTCCCATCATCTACTTCAGGCAAATTATTCATATGTCTTGAATAGAGTCTTTCTAATCACAGATTTCTACTCTAGCACTTCTCAGTTGTCTTTTTGATATGGATATTCCTAAAGAAAATTTACTCCTTTTACCATCACATAGATGTTTTCTTTGTGGAGGGATGGCTGCTTGCCTCTCCTCTCCACTTTTCCAACTCCAACACTCATCTTTTTGACTAGGGGAAGCCAGAAGCCATGGTGGTTTTGGATTTTAGCAAAGCTTTTGATACTGTCTCTCACAGTATATTTCTGGATAAAATGTCCAGCACACAGCTAGACATTAGGTGAGTGATTGGCTAATGGGCCAGGCTCAAAGGACCATAGTAAATAGGGTTATAGTAAAATCAGGCTGGCAGCCAATCATCAGTGAGGTTCTCCAGGGCTCAGTTTTAGGGCCAGTGGTCTTTAATGTTTTTATAAATTATCTGGACACAGGAATCGAGTGTACATTAAGTTTGCTGATGATAAATTAGGAGGAGCTGTGGACTCCATCAAGGGTAGAGAGGCTTTACCGAGTGATCTGGATAGACTAGAGAGCTGGGCAATTACCAATCATATGAAATTTAACAAGGGCAGGTGCTGGATTCTGCACCTGGGATGGGTTAATCTTGGCTATACATATAAATTGGGAGACAAAAGGCTAGAGAGCAGTCACACAGAAAGGGACCTGGGGGTCCTGGTTGATGACAAGTTGAATATGAGTCAGCAGTGCCCTGGCAGCCAGGAGGTGCAACCATGTCCTGGAGTGCATCAAACAGAGCATTGCCAGCTGGTCAAGGGAGATGATTGTCCTGCTCCGCTCTGAACTGGTATGGTCCCACCTCAAGTACTGTGTGTAGTTTTGTGTGCCTCAGTATAAAAAGGACATCAAACTATTAGAGTATGTCCAGAGGAGGGTAACCAAGACACTGAAAGACCTTGAGGGCAAGAGTGGCTGAGGTCACTTGGTTTGTTCAGCTTAGAAAAGGCTGAGGGGTGAGCTCATCATAGACTACAACTTCCTCAAGGGGGGCAGTGAGATGCTGATCTCTCTGGTGACTAGCAATAGGACATGAGAAAATGGAATGAAGCTGCATCACAGGTAGTTCAGACTGGACATTAGGAAAAGATTCTTAACTGAGAGGGTGGTCAGTCACTGGAACAGCCTCCCCAAGGAAGCAGTCACAGCATCAAGCCTATCACCTCAAGGACAATACGGGTGATACCCTTAGTCATATGATTTACTTTTAGGTAGTCCTGCAGGGAGCATGGAGTTGGACTTGATGATCATTATGGATCCCTTCCAACTTGAGATATTCTATGATTCTATGAATACTAGAGTATGACTACTACCCCTTTTGACATCGACAGACAGAAAAAAAGAGTTGACATACTTCCACTGTTGTCTTTGAAGTGAATGTCTATCTGATCTCATAGCATAAAAATATGGTTACTACACTCTATAATGCCTACTAGCATGGCCATTAATTTATCAGTTATTTTAATATGTCACTCCTGTTGTTCATACTACCACAGAATCACAGAATAATGAGGTTGGAAGAGACCTCTAAGATCATCGAGTCCAGATTGAAAATCTTTATGGTAAGTACCAAATCATTATCATAAGTTTCTAGATGACTCATTCTGAAATTATTGACTCCTCTTTCCAAATTGGCCATACTTTATGATACTGCTCTAGGTTAAATCAATACCCTGTTGAGCTCCACCTAAAGAGGATAGAAAAAAAATTGCAGGAATAAAGCCTCCTTGCTGGTAAGACACCCAGGTCACACATAAGGATTTGCATAAGAATAATACAGACAAAATCTGTTTCTGTTAACATGAATACGGCAATCTTCTAGACCATTCTGTGTAAAATTATATTCACCTTAGCTCCAAATTCAACCAGATTTGCTAAATTCTGCACAGACTTGGCAACCAGCGTCAGCGTTCTTGCAGCAGTAGGGGAAGGAGAATCTGATAGGAATAGAAATTAGAAAGTTACTGACCATTTAATTTAAAACCTCCAGTAGTTACAAGAAAATTCTCTTCCACAATTTGTTATCATGGAATTTAATACTTTAAATGCTGTAAAAGAACTGCATGTGAAAAATTTCTCATGATCAAGTAAACTTTTGGTGTTTTAGTAATTATGCCCACAGTAAACATCAATATGCATATCTGTCTTAGTTTAAGACAATTTACAGGGCGTAGACTCCAAAGTGAGTTACCTCCCCTTAGTTTTAACCACTCCCCTTTGATCAATAAGGAGAGTCGAATACAAGAAGATATAAGTGAAAAAATAACAGTTTACTAAAAATAAAACAGCAACAACTAAGATAACAACAATAACCACTAGATACAAAGGTGCTGAGTCACATCCTTCCCCTGGGAACAGAGAAAACAAGGTAGTAGAGAAGCCCCCTCCTCCTAAGATGGCAGCCACAGTGGCAGGCCATTGGCCCAGGAGACAAAGACAAGATGGCAGAGAAACTCCCCTCCTCCCAAGATGGTGGCCGCTGTAGCAGTCCACATGGCCCAAAGGACAAAGACAAGATGGCAGAGAAGCCCCCTATGGCAGACCACACAGCCGAGAGAGAGAGAACAAAGGAAAACAACACAGCAACCAGGCCTCTGCGGTTTCAGAACACTCCCTCCCCCCAAAACAACCAACAGAGAGCAGGGACAAAACAAAACCTGGAAAAAACTATTTTTGTCCAAAAGGCTCTGATGCTGCCAAAATGCTGAAAGAAAATTCCCAGCATCTGCAGGTCTGATCCCTCCTCAGAACGGTGCAGCTGGAACTGCGGGCAGTGGCTTGAATAACTTCTGGAGAGCAGGTCCAACCCCTCATTGGTGCAGCATGGCTTGAACTGGGGGCGGCTGCTGGAAAAACCCTTGGAGAGCGAGTCCAACCCCTCCTTGGCACAGGGTAGGCAGCAGCAGTGAAGGTATGGTGAAATTCTCCTAAGCCTAGGATAAGCATAAGAGCTCCTGCCTCCTGCTGCCTCACAGGAGTTGGCAAGTGGCAGACAAACAATCCAACAAGCAGCAAAGGTGTTGCGACACCTGCTCCAAAACAGCTTCGGATTGTGAAATGAAGCTTCTCAGGTTGCCCCATTACAGCAAGGAAGTATGTTAGAAAATTTGCTCCAAAAGAAAAAAGAGCCTCCTTAGTTTGTTTGGGTTTGTTCTTTTTTTGTTTTGTTTTTATTAACAGCTCTAACAACCCTATATAAAGTCCATAAACTTACCTTAGTGAAAGTCAAGAATATTATCTGGACTTGTAAACAGGACTAACATTTACAGACAAGCTTAAAAGGGATTACACAAATTTATGGATAACAACTTAATTTACAGCGAAAGACACGGTGGTCTCAATGCAGTCCCCAAATTAGAAAATAATATCAACTGAAGATTATAAAAATAATAAAGAAAGTATAGGAAAGATGTGTGCTACTGTCTTTACAAACAATTCCATGGGTGAAAGTATGGTGTTAATGTCTTTGAAATGGGTCTCAATGTCTCTACCAACTT
>WBND01001865.1:32991-46298 GCA_013398595.1 Tychaedon coryphoeus
TTGTTTCTCTTCCTATTCATGCTGGACACCTGTCCCATCTTAAGTAATTTAGGTTAGGGACACAGTGAATTACAGCAGAAGGTAGATATAAAGAAGTCATCTACATATCCATGTTAAAGCATTTTATCCAGATATTGAGAAAATAATGCTTTGCCAGATCACCTAGGAAAATCCTAGTTCACTTTTGCATGTCTTATCCATGCCTGACACTTTCAAAGTGCACACGTAACTTTCTTGCAGTGTGTTCTTGCACACCAGTAAAGCTATTTGAGAAAAATAACCCAAAGAGGGTCCCTTAGATTTTTTTACTGTGAACACAAAGCAAAAATCTTCAGAACAAACAGACTCAAATCTTTAAGGCTGAACAAAAGATATTTTAACTGAGCTAAAAAGAACCACAAGTTCTTCTTCAAGATGAAAACACAAGTGGGAGTTATAGATCATATATGTTAGGCACACCATATAATTTGCCAGGAGCTGTAAGACTTAATAGAAGACTTAGCTGGAAGACAATGTTTGTCAACAGCAAACCTACCATCCCTCAGGACAGGTCTGTTAACTGGAGAATCAGGGTAGAAATGCTTTTCAAACTAGTCTTCAGAACTTAAACTGGGATTTACATCACTTCCCTTACTGGCAGATAAAAGAAGTATTACCAGTCAGGCTTTATTTCTACATTTCATCCATTAATCTTAGATATTCGTCTGTGCAAATGACTTAGTCCTCAATTCAAATTGATTACATCCCTACTGTATACATTAGCTGCATTTCTCAGCAGTCTGCCATCTGTTCTAGCTTAACCCTTTCTCTTATCACCCAAACTTTTCCTTATTATGGCACTTCAGCATTTTTCTGGAAATAAGTCCCCCATTTTTATCGTTTATTTCTAATATTCTAATAATCAACATTGAGCATCTATGTGAATGTACTAAAAATTACTTAAGCCTCTTCCTTCTGCAGTAAATTATGCCTGCATTGCAGCAATGCTGAATCACATGCTCTAAAGCCGTCTATTCAATGTGTGTGACATGAAAAATGATTTGGTTATAAGTACTAAAAAATATGGTTGGAAATATGATTGGAAATAAATAAAACAGTCTTTGAAAACAATTTCCCACGTGATGTCTATTAGCTGAAGTCATGTTTTGCGGCTTCGCTTCCTCTTAGGTTCCTCATTCTCATGTTCAAATTCATCCTAAAATAAAGTGAGTATAATTTTTTTTTTTAGTTGAAACCACTGGTATATAATTTGAGGTTTATGTTCCTTTGAAGTCCCTTTGTGGTTTTCCTCTTTTTAAAAATCTCACAACTCTTCCTGGTTTAATAAAAAATCTGCACATTTCCTCAATGTGGTGTTTGTTCTGCTTTCTGGAAACCTAATGAACTTATTGAATAAGGCCATACCTTTTACTAATGACTAGTGTCCCACAGCTTGCCTATCTGCAGAAATTACTGTGTTGTAAACATAGGTGTGAATTAACTTAATGGTAATTGTTTTATATCCTTCTCTAGACAGAAGTTGATGGAAAATAAGGACATATTATGCTGATTTCTAGGTCAGGGTTTGGCTGTTACTCTGAACATATCCTTCCTTACTAATTGTAGCTAAACACAATGCTTTTTACAGGATATTTTTAGAAGAAACAGTTGAGAATTGTAGGATTGCTTGAACTTGATGTCTATTCCTCTAGCATGCATAGGAAATAATAGAAACAGAATGGGATGAGTATCTCAGAAATGGAGTCACCAACTTTGCCTGATGTTCTCTGGTGGTTATGGGTCAGGTTGAACTGCTGGAGGGAGCCAATAGGATATTGCTTCAAATTAGGTTCAAAGAGAGAGAAACTGATTTTAAATATGTATAAAGAGATGATGAAACAACTTTTAAATTTTAGATTGGAATGTTTACAGTTTGTCTCAACACACTTTGTATGTAAAATGGTCAAAAAGTTAAAAATGTGACTTGAACATAGAAGTGGGATAGTCTGCATCTCTAAAAATCAGGTCACAACAGGTTCCTGAAAAAACACTTGGTGTGCTACATTCACCACTCACTTCACAGTCTTGGTAATGATGGCATTGTAAATTCTGCATCAGGACACTAGCCTGTGGCTTTGCTAAGAAACTAAAAGTATTCTGCTATTAGGGTGGAACTTCAAATGTCTGCAAGAGGAAGGCTTCCAGTGTCAATTCCAGTGGTGGAACAGCTGGCTATTTGACACCTTTAGGTCAGACCTAACCACATTCAATGTTTGTATCACTGGAGACTCTGTCCTGCAGCAGAATTTTCCTTTATCTAACATTGGTCTCTGTGATCCCACAATCTTCCAAAATAAATGAAACAGGCAGAATCAGAATCAGACCCCTGAAATAAGAGTCAGGCAGTGGAGGATGCTGTAAAACTTCCCCCACCTGCTATTAAGAGTATCTTTAAGTAATTAGATTTCTTATTTATATGTGTTTCTTTTGGGGCAATCCCAGTTTAGAGACATTGTTCACAGTAAATGTGAGACTGTGAGTGGGGCTTCAAAAAAAGATCCATCTCATAATACAGGCAGCATTTCTCACCTACTCAAGTGATACCCATTGATCTCAGTGTCCTTCAGACCCAGAGTCGCTCATTCATCTTATGATTAGTATTGAATTTTTCTGTGGTCTGAGGTTTGGAGCAATTTTGAACAAAGGAAATGTGCACTGTGACCTAATCTGCTCACCAAATTTGATCCAAGTATTTTCCATTAGCTTGAACCAACAAACTGTACAGAGCACTGAAGGACCAGTAGTGAGAAACAAAAAAAAAAAAAAAAATATACAGCTTTATTCTCAAGCCACATCTCTTATGAGCTGAAAAGACAAGTAAGTATTCCTTGCTGGCACATGACAGTATAATTTTTCCAATTTATTAGGCTGACAGCAGCCACAGTCTGACAATGGGTTAATTTTGTCAAAGTAAATAAAAAGTCCAGTAGTGAAAGTCCTTGGAGGCTATACTCCAGGAAAGGTCGTGACACAGTACAATGCACACTTCCACAGTGCAGCAACACAGAACCTTTCCCCTAGAAATACACTTCAGTAGGAAAAACAGAGGGTTTTTACTGGATTTCACATAGCAATATCACACTAGAAGCTTGAAAAAATATAAAATAATTGTCTATATTATTGTCTGTTGAACGAAAATTTTATCAAACCTAATTCATGATTTTTGATATAGGTAATGCTGCTAACTTTTGTGACTTTAAAGATTTTGTTTCCAGTTGAAAAGAAGGTAAAGTATTACCAGAGCAAAATATTAGCAGTAGCTACTGAAGCAAACACAACAACCTTTTTTAAAGCATTTTTATACCCAAACATAAAGTCTTCCATGGGTATGGTTAACCAGTTGCTTTGGCTGCCATGCAGGAGCCCATTTAATCAGAGAAAATAAAATTAAGAGCTATGTGGAGCTAGAGATGACTCTTGCTGGGGATTGATTGGCACTGTGTACTGGAGAATGACATTCAGCTGTTATGCTTATATAAAATACCCTGGATTTGATATAATTGTGGATTGTTTATTTTTCTGCAGTATAATTTTGATTTTATAATGTCCACTTAGGACATGTGCAAATTTCAGCACAAAGATAATATTTAAATAGATGATCACTCACATGGAAGTAAAACCCATAAATCTTTGTGTTATTTGTAAAAGATATCATTCCAGTCCTTACTTCTCCAAAAAGCCCTTTGTATTTGCATCACATCTAAACAAAACACCAGAACTTAGAATACTAAACATAAATATCTTCAGTATCTTCACTATTCCTTTCATATCAATGAATTTCCTCTTCATGCTAGAAACAGAATTGAGGACCACAAATGGCATTCCTTTTCATGCCAAAACCATAATATAATGTTTATTTTGAAGGCAGCCTATGGTGGTTGTAGAGTTTTCAGTCCAGACACTCAAACAAAATAAAAATTGTCTGGTTACCCTAAAAAGGATACACTCAAGCCCTATGAAAGGCCATTAAAAAAAATGGGTAGAATAAATGCTCCTTGGGGAGCTAAAACCTGGCCTTTGAGAGAAGGAGAAATCTGTGTAAAGTCTGAATACCTGTGAAATGACAAATCAAAACCCCAACTGGGAGTTAAATGCCAGTGAAGAAAGGGAAGTCTGCTACCGTGATTTCTACAGAGAATATTTAAAGGAAAGGAAGTTTGAGTATCAGAATGTCTTATCATAGGTGTGAAACTGAGAGAGCTTTCACTTCTAGGTGGTTTAGATAGAGCCTAAGTGAGATCACTAGTCGGCGTAATTTTCAGCATACTCTCTGAGAAGGCATCTTAAAAGGCTTGAAAACAATTTCCCATTTAGGATTTTTAAGAAGATTTTTTTCTGAAATAAGTATATTACCTGAAGGAGGGATATAAAGTTTTGATTGGTAATATATGTAACTCTTCAATTTATTACAGCAAGGATGTAAAATTGCTGTCCATTCAAACTTCAAACTATTTTTAATTTAAACTCTATAATTCAGCATTCTGTGACGTTCCATTGCCTTCATGGATATTTGAATCCATTTAAATATACGTTCTTTGGGGAGAAAATAAAAGAAATTGTCATTCCAGGCACATTTTCAACAACCACAGTCTACAAATAAAGAATTAAAGGCACCAAGGTTCCACCACAAGCATCCTAACAAATTATATCCCCATTACAAAATGGCTAGCTATGAACTAAAACCACACTAACTGCAAAAATTTTTTTAATACAAGGGCAGTTTTGTCAGGTCCTTATGTAAGTCCCAGATCACCTGCCTTCTCAAATAAAAGACTACAAATTGTTGTTGCCACCTGCTGTTCTTCCCATTGAATACTATTGTGTGCAGCAGATATATTACAGTTATTGATAGAATGCACCAAGCCAGACATATCAGGTTTGAGTTCTTCTAAATCTGACCACTGCAAGCATAGAAATTCCCAAGGCAACCTCCACCAATGTGTTCTGAGACAAAACCGACTGCATAACCACACAAGAGATTATGTGTTACTTAATAGAATTAAAGAGAAGACAATGACTTTTTCTACCAGGGATGTACAAGAGGCTTCTCTGTAATAATTTCCACCTTCAAATAAGGCCACAGATAATAACGAATGCCACTGGGAAAAAAGAAGATTGTTGTAAGCTGGCTTTAACACTGCTCCACTCAGCATGTTGATGAGGATTGCAGAACAGCTCTGCCTGAAGGGAACCTCAAGAGAGCACCTGGCCCAAACTTCCACGGAAAAGGGAACCTAGATGAGTTTGCCTAATACCCTGTCTACATTTGGAAAACCTCTTGTGATGGAGACTCTTCCGTTCTTACCTCCTTCTCCAACCCTTTGATACATCTGACGTAGCTCACATGCACCAAGCAGCACAGCAAAGGCACCTGCTGTGTGTCCCCATGGTGGCTGAAGGCAAAACAGTCCCCTTAATGACATAGATGTCATCCTTTGACTGCAAGCCTGGGCATTTAGGTGGTTGACAGAACATCAAGGATGTTCCATCAACTGAGATACAAATCTTTGCAAATTAAATATAAGTAAACTTTTATAAGTAATTTTATTGCCCATAAAATTACTGAGACTCGGTGTGTGTACAACTTCAAAGTTTTAACTTTTCCCCCTCAAAATATCTTTCTAGATTTGGTACCCCAACACTCTAGGGATTCTGTTCAGTGTATGGATGCCCACAGGCTGCAAATACTCAGTATAAATTTTTTGAGCAGTAACTTTTAACAATGAAGCCACATCCTGCCTATCAACTGCTTGAGGCTTCAGAACATGGCAAGGGAAAACAAAGGAATGCATTTCAGAGCTGTGTGCAGAAGATAAAATATTCACATCTTGATTTTTTATGGAACGAAGCAGATATTTATGTATTCTTTGCAGGTTACTTTGTTAATTCAGCTCTTGTGTGGGTGGATTAAATACATACACTAGCATTGCTATATTCACATAACTTTGAAAGGAAGTCCTACTGCAAAGTTCAACTGTAATACTCAATACAGCATCAGAAACCACACTATTTCCTCTTCTGACATAAATACCTAAGAAGAAAGAAGTTGTCTTATTTTTTTAACTTTTGTTAAAAGGGAGGGAATTCAGATGTTTCTGAAAAGACTCAGAGTTGTCTATACTGATTTCAGACTTTAATTCTTTTTCCCTCTTAAAAGCAGCTTTGTAAATTGGGATCTTCCTACCCACATATGAAACAAAATAAAACAAAAGATATGTCTCAATTATTGCAACTTGTAGCATCAAGAACTGAGGTTGTGTATATATACACGTACATGTGAATATATTTAACTTGAAAATTTACTAATAAAGCAAACTGCTCTGTTCTTATTGAGCTAACAAACTTCTTTCTCAGGAACAGGACAATAAAAAAGGACAGAAAAATATTTCTTTTCTTTTTTTCCCTAAGGTTTTGAGAGAGTTCCAGATGGAATTAAAAAAGGATGAAAAGGATGAAAAATGCTACAAATTTAAAATATCTGGGTCTCTCAAACAAGGGAAACTGTAGATTGGGCATTGTAAATTTGCAGGTTTAATGAATAGTAATTAAAAGTACCCGCTCTTCAAGGAGAAATATTCTGTGATAATTTGTTCAGTTTATTTCCACATTATTTCCTTTTCCTGACTTGAAAATAAATTCAACATCAACATTTGTATTCACTTGGATTTTTCCCAGCTTAGAAAACAGAAAATTTTGGGGGTGTTTTATGACAGTGTTAGTTTATGAAATGTAAACTGTACTTTGGGGAGTTGAAGTGGCTTTCGGGTCTTGGAATTAGATTTTTCTTAATTTTCCATTGCCTTGGACTCAGTTCTTCAGATTTCTGACATTCAGCACTGAAACATGTTTATCTTTTATTGAGAAGCCACAATAGTGCATGTTGAAAAAACTGAAGCATATATAAAGTCCAGTAAAGCTAAATCAGATGGATTTTCATTAAAGTTTAAAATTTTAAGTTATGAATTGTCCCTCAGCTAGCAGTCAGGATGTTTTTGTAACATCCTTCAACTCTGACATGAGTACCTGTGAAACTTGCACGAAATTTAAATTGGATTACAACTTAAAGTTATGATTTAACTTTGCACTGAATAAATTACACCTTATCCTAAATTTTTCCCTCTGTGCTATTTGTATAGTTATTGGGATGTGTTTTTGTTTAGAGTTTTGAGGGATTTTTGTGCTCGTTTTTCTTTAAAATAATACATTGCTTCTAGCTCACCTTGGAGTAAGATAACTAATTTTGCAAGCATTCTCTTGCAAAAGTATTGAACTTGCTTTGCAATTTATCCCTCCTCACTATGAAGAATGTTACTTTGTTTCTGAAGAAATAAAGATTTGCTGAAATCTCCACCAAAAGATAATGCTGGTGGTAACCCACACAAAGTTGATGGAATATTTTTTCATTATTTAAAACAAATTAAATGGCAAATCACTGAAAAAAGAATTGTAGGGCTCTGCATAGAGTTTCCTGTTCTCCCCTTTAGTAAGTGATTTTTCAGTTATTACTGATTGGACTGGGTCTGGCTGGGATGGAGATAATTATCCTCACAGCAACCTGTAAAGTGCTATGCTTTGGATTTCAGGCTAAAGGAGCTTAGATAGCAGACCAGTGTTAACACTGCTCACAGTGCACTCATATTTTCTCTGTTTACCCCATAACAAAGAAGCTGGGACAACAATGCTGACACAGCTGGCCCAAGGTGACCAAAGTGATCAAAGTCATACCCTCCCACCATATGACATCATGACAGCACGAAAATTGCTTTAGCTCAGGCAAGAGAGAATGCTTTTGTGAGATGGCTGCATGTCTGAAAACATGACTGATCCCAATGATCAGTTAGCCCTACTAATCCCCTTCAAGCAAACAATTTGTAGAAAGGCACACAGAGGGTAACAGATACTTGGGTCTACCAATTAATTATTTCACTGATTTATTTTGCTAAATATTATCATGACTATACTAAATAAATAAATATAAAGGGAGAAAGATAAAGACAGGCAGAGGTCTTACACTGAAAAATGTTAAGAGGTAGACAGTAATGCCCTTCAGAAGAATAAGACCATGTTAACCACAAGAATTCACTGTTAATTGGTGACTCTTTGATAGCTTCAGGAATACTTTCAGAGGTGTCCCCAGAGGACAAATGTTCCATCAGAAAAATCACTAAAGAGTCAGATATTTTTTGAAGTTAGTAAAAAATAGTGGAAGCCAAAGCCTGAGAAGAAATGATAACTGAAATATTAGAAAATCAAAGGGTACCTAAAGAAAGAGAACTTCATCTCAATAACTGCTAAATAACACTTTGGAGTGAAGACAATGCCCAAAAGGTCAAGCACCATCTGATGAGCTTGTGGAATTTCTTTCCTACTTGATTACAGGAGATTATTCCAGAGATAGTTGTATTTGAAAGGGAAAAAAAAAAAAAAGCACATTAAACCTGTAACTCATTTTCACAGAGCTGCATGCTGGCAAGGAATTTAGATGCTAAGGTGTTGCTTCCTACCAGTCTTGTAAAACAAATAGTATTATAAATCAACATCAGGTTGAATATACAATGACATGAATGTCTGCTACACTCCAACTTAAGGCTCCATGTCTTATTTTGAGAGCAGAACCCAAAAACCAGACCAATGACAGCTGAAACACCTTGCAGCCAGTCCCACAAGCACTGCTGTAGTAAGCCAAATGGGGTTTACCTGCCATACTAAAAAAAAATAACCAAAAGAAGCCCCACAACTATCCCACAGTCCTTATCCTAATAAATCTCTTACATAACTCAGAGTTTGGTTGACAACTGGTAAAGTATTGATAAACCCAATTTACAGTAAGAAAAGCTTTACAGAGAAGCAAGAAGTATTTTGGTCTGTTGTTTTGGGTTTTTTATTACCTGTGTTATATTAGAGCTAGTCTAGAAATATTACTGATTCTTCTACAGGAAAAAAAACAAAAAACAACCCACAAGGTCCAGAGAACTGGCAGATAGTTATGACTGAAGAATTAGAAATAACATATGTATTAGGCTTGTATCTGGTTCACCCAGGCTGAAGAAGCAGTGGGGTAAATGAGTTATGTATATATATTACAATTGAAAAAGGAAACAAGGTCAGATTTCACAGATTAGGTGGGTTTGGAAGGGATCTTAAATATTATTTTGTTCCAAATATCATGTCGTGGTAAGGAACACCTTCCATTAGATATGTACTTATTTCCAGTAAGTATAAAATAAATAAAATTAAAACAATATCATAATTCTACATTGTGAAAGACACTGAGTATGAGAGATTGAATCTAATAGCATTACTAAAAGGTATGCAAGGCTGCATGTCATGCTTGGAGCAAACAAAACCACTTTCATTTTAGAAGAAGATGAAGTAAATCTTAAGATACTCCGCTGCATACCTATGGGATGTTAGCATCTGTTTCTTGGCTTTGGTTCTTTTAAAAATATAAATATTTCTGATGTCTTTACAAAGCAAGTGAACTTTTTTTACATTTATTACTGTACTCTACCCGGACAGCTCCTTGGTGACTAACAGACACATTATTTGATTCAGCCTCACCCAGAGGAACATTTCCTCTTTTGCTGGAATATGACATTCCACTGTTCAGGCAATCTCACAAATCCCAAAAGATAAGATCTAAGAGACAAATGATCTTATGAGAAGAAGCATTCACAAATCTTGTATGTGCTAGTGCTTGACAACACTAGAAAATAATAATAACTGATATAGTTAATAATGATGATGATGATGGTGATGTCAGCAGTAAAGAAGTTTAACTAGTAGTGCTAATTAAATCTATTTAAAATGAAATTATGCTAGCTAATTTGCTCAATAGGTTTCTTGGATTATTTAAGATTACCTTTACTCTTGCTATAGAGAACAGCCTCCTCCTCACAAATCATTGGTGAGAAAGTCGGATAACAGTACCAGGGGACGGAGGGAGAACAAACACAGTAATTCACAATACAGTATATCGAGTGAGGTCACATCCTGAATACTATGTTCACTTCTCGTCTCCACAGTGTAAGAAAGACAAGGAATTACTGGAGACAGTCCAGATGGGCCACAAAAGATGATGAGGGGTCTGAAGCATCTCTCATGGGGAGACACAGTGGGAGTTGAACCTGTTTAGTCTAAAAAAGAGAACACTGAGAAACAATCTTCTTAACGCATATAAACATCTCAAAGTCAGATGCCAAGAGGAAAGTGCCAGACTCTTTTCAGTGGTACCGAGCTACAGGATGAGGGATAATGGCCATATAAAAACCCACAAGAAGTCTCATCTCAACATAAGGAAGAAGTTCTTTACAATGGGGGGTGGCAGAGCATTGGGACAGGCTGCCCAATAAAGCTGTAGTCTCTGGAGATATTCAAAACCCACATGTCCCTGCCTTGGCAAGGGGTTGGATCTAGAGATATCCCTTCCAACCCTAAATATTCTGTGATTTTATGGTATTTCATTTCAAAATATTATATTTTCTCTTTTTTTTTCCTTTAGAGATGACAAGGGCATGAATCTGAAACGGAAAGAAAAGCTAGTGTAGATAACTCACATTTAAGCGAACCACGAAAAGAACAACATGGTGGAAATAGCACCCTGAGACAAACCCTTAATGACTCAGATATTCTGAATTACTTTTAAAAAGGAAGTGGTTATTTCTGTATGGGGGGAAAAGATATCAACTGTTGCGTGACACTTCACCACAATTGTACTCAGGGCTCTAAGGAAATCACCTATGGTTGCCAAAATATAAGCACAAAGTACTTAACACATTTCTAAACATTGTCATTACAGGAGTGGGAGAAAAAACCCTTACATTTACTCTTAGTTCTCTTGCAACAAAGAAATTATATCTTCCCTTGTTTGTTTGGCATGGGCCCTCAAAGTCAGAGAGTTATGGCTTTAAAGAAGTGCCAGATTTTTCTGATGAGAGATAGTTCTTCTCCCTAACCATTTGCTTAGAGAAAAGCAGGATCAATGGATCCAGCAATGGGACAGAGTTTACCTGTCTAGCTGAATGTCCAGCCTGGTGGGTTTCAAATGTTTAAGCTCACAGTTTCAAATTAGATGGAGGAAGACTTGCTTAATTCTCTCTTACACGTAGACTTGGAGAAGAAAAGTCAGGCTTTCACTCTCTGTCATTGGACTATGAAGGAAGACCACAGTAAAGTGATATTATTATATAATTTTGTACACGAAACATTCGTAGAATTTGTAAAATTTGTACACCACTAATTTTGTATACAAATATCTTGTCAAACTAGCTATTTATTATTATTATTATTATCATTATCATTATTATTATTATTATTATTATTATTATTATGTGATTATTATGTGATTATTATGTGATTATTATTATTATGTGATTATTGTTATGACTGACTTCTTATAAGAACAGGTAGTAACTCACTAATTCAGTGCTTGCCCACCCTCAAATCACATAACATGAGTTAAAATACTTGCAAAGGATCTGCATGGTGGTGGGAAGTGCACCCTCAATTTGCTGCTGATACGACACAGTGAGGACAGGCAGATACCAGGAGGAGTGTGTGATATGCCAGAGGGTTGTGCTGTTATCCAGAGGGATGGAGAAATGGGCTGACATAAAGATTGAGTATCTCAGGAAATGTAAAATCCCTAAGCTAGGAACAACAACCCCAAGCACCAGTATATACTGGGACCACCCAGCTGGAAAGCAGCTCTGCACTAAACCCTAAAGGTCCCATTGGACTAGAAGGTGAGGTTGTTAAAGTAAGCACTCATGAGTAATGACAAAATGGCAGAATTTAGAGTAATGGTTCAAACTTCCTATTTTTTTTTTGAGGGGGGGAGGGTGTGTGTATGTATGTGTGTGTGTATGATATGAAGTTGATACTATTAAATGCATTACACATTTTCTTCCCTACCCCTTCTGCGATTTTATAAATGAAAAAATACATTGCAGCATTTTGCCCAGATTTGCAAAATCTGATAACATTTGAAATAAATAAAAGTTTTTAGTGATTACTTATAAATACATTGCTCAAAATACAAGAAGTTATAGGATTGGTCTTGCAAACAGAATAAATATAACCTTCTTTAATGCTACAGCACTTGTGGAATTTTTATTCCCTTGACAGCTCTTTCCTTTTCAGCCAAATCTCCCAAAACAGTCAGAAAACTGGGTTCTCCCTGTATTTCACTAGAAGCATTAGGTTTTCCCTTGCATTTTTAAAAAGCTGGATATATTTCTCTCAGAATGACTAGACTTGCTATTTGCAGGAACTGATATTTCAAAATGGTAAAATAAAACTCAAGGTTGAAACACAACCTTGGAAAGTAAATGTTATCTACATAATAAAGGACTTCAAGAGAGGATCTCCTCTTCTGCTTCGTTTTTTGCTTTTCCTTTCAAAAGAAATGATATAGATAAAACCAAACCCATGAAACACAAAACATTGGAAAAAAATCCCTTTATTGTTAGATTAGCAATTAAACAGTTGTATTCAGAAATGCTTGCTTGAACAAACCTCTCCCTTTTCTGTAGTGCTAGATCTTATTGAACAAACAGAACACTTAAGTAATGACAATAACCCAGTACTGTAATAAATGTAAAATATAGACAAGCACATAAAAGCTATGGTCTTTCACGTGCAAATGTTAAACATTTACAGTTGCCCTTAAAACTAAATGGGAGAGAAAACTTTGAATACAAAGACCAGTAATTCTCTCATCAGTGAGACACAGTGGCATTTTTCTGGAAGATAAGCATAACAAAAAAAAAAACAAAACAACAAACTAACCTGAGATTTTCTCTGAAAAATAATGCCTTTGTTCAATGGCATAATAGCTGATGAATGACATCTATGTAGAACATCCAGAATACTTCATGTTTTTACTGAGAATTACAAAGCTGATTTAAGAGCGTTCCCAAATGAGGGAATGAGCTAATATATTAGCTTTAATGATGTTTTCCTCTACTAATGGACACTGTGTGGTATGGTTCTGTCAGAAAAATGCCAGAAGGTCACCAGAAAAAAAATCTCAAAACAAGCACCTTTATATCAGTCTCCGCTATTTTTTAGTCCACTAACCTTCTATGCAAGAAAAGTTCACATGTCTCCTCCTTTTTACTTCAATGAAGTAGTGTTCTGGTTTGAAAGACAAGTGTTTGCTAAGAGAGGCAGGAGCATCTCTTTGAAATGGAGAATGTAAGGCCCCTCCCTCTAAATTATTATAATTTTGAGATTAAGGGGCTCTCAGGCAAAGATATGGGAATTAG